>SNQJ01S0022785.1:68670-83145 GCA_010110895.2 Picea sitchensis
GGGGGGCACTTCTTGGACAAAATTAATGGCTTTTACAACAAATAGGTTGTATTATGCTTACCATGTTGCATTCCTATGCATAATAATTTGTGATTGGAACTAAAGGAGTTGTGTGCATGAAACCATCCTTGTTATTATGATTTGATGTCTTATAAGTGTTTCACAACATATATGTATATTTCTTTGATCTATAATGGATCATTATATAATTTTTGATCTATCTTGGTACTTTTTGGGTGGAAAATTGGAGGAATTGGCTTGCAGGGCCCATTTTAGTGGTAAGACATAAGTTGGAGATTTGGGGTTTGGAACCTTCCAGAGCTAATTTGAGGCACAAAATGACACTTTTTGGGGTCAAAATTAGCAAGCACAATTCCCACCCCACAATGTTCTTCTACACATAGAGAGCTTTCCAACATTTCAAAAATCACCTCAATCAGAGTTTGTATGCAAAATTTATTCCTCCCACATGTTGACCTACCCTATTGACCACCATGGTACTAAGTGGATGCCACATCAACCCCCATTACTCACACATATGGGGCTAGTCACCTTTTAAATTTCAAGAAGATTCTAAAAGGTCCAAAACTCTAACACTAATTAAGGGTTGAGGCATTCAAAAACCATAACCCTAACCCTAGACGACTATCAAGCTATGTTAAATACTAGGCCACTAGGAAGAGAAGGGGTTCCATTCTTATAACATTGTACTTGTTCCATAGTTGAGTAGAGAATCTAGGAATGGGATTTGATATCATAACATAGGAGGTAGAAGATGCTAGAGAATCCATTCAAGAAATATTTTTAAAGGAAACTCCGTAGTGAGTTCCCCTTTCTTTGTACTTGCATTTCATAACTGAAGAAAAGAAAGCAGAGCATAAGCCTCACATTCTAGTTGGTTTTTCTCTCGTATCAAGTTTCTCAGGTCACATCTTGTGTTCATTTATGTGAATGGTGTATTCATTTTCTTGTTCTTTCATTTTCATATTTCAACTATTTCATAAATTTGGGCACTAAGATATTGACAATAAATTTGAGATCTAAGGAAATAAATTGAAAAATAAAAGATTTCAGAATAATTAAGAGATCTATTGGGATGAATTGTTCCAGTGGAATATCCATGGAAGTTTAGAGATCATTATTCTTTCTTATTTGGTGCTTACTCATCTATCCTTCTTTTGTGAGCAAAGGAGACTTTATAGACTATGCAACATTGTGTAGACTACAATGTGTCTACTTATTCTTGGGATTTTTTTCATTCTTGGTGGAATTTCACTATTGGCAATGTTAATCACTAAATGAGTTATTTTTTCTTTTCCTCAATCCTATGTGTGAATCTATGTACATCTGCAAGTGACTACATGGAAAAAGACTCCATGTTCTGCTTGATGTACTAGTGTATTCTACTAATTTGGTACTTGAGTACAAGATTCATTTATTATATGATAAACAAATGAGCTATGAAAGTATTTAACTAATCTATTTATTCATTTATCAATTAATCAAGGCATTGCCATAGTTATTACCACTTCATGAATTAGCCATCTCTATGTCTCATAGGATAATACATGTCATGCATTTACCTGTATAAATTTATCCCATGCAGTGATGGTGTAAAACCCTTGTTTCCCCCAGTTTGTAAATATAACTATATTGGCCAAAAGACTATGGAAAACTCGATATGTGTGAATGTTTGATTTGATGTAACTTTGTATAAAAGGTCAATGAATGTAAATTCTGTTATTTACTAGAAAATAGATAAGTGTTGCATGACTACTGGAAGGGGGGTTTGCCAAGAGAGACCATATATTCTATGAAAGATATGGTGAGGGGAACCTAGAATGGTTGAGATAAACCCCACCAAACCAACACTTTGCAGGATTTAATTGCTTAGGATCAGAACAACCCTCTTACCTAGGAATGAATTACAGTCAGGCTGGTAGGTGGGAAGACCTCCTCAAGAGTTAATGAGGGATGGGGAAGAGCGCTCATCTGTAAGGATTCTAGACCTGACCACAAAATAGGAATTCGGGCCACACACAATCTTTTTAAGGAAGGCAAGAAAGGAAGGCGTTGTGGGCAGAGGAAGAATGAGAGACTAAGCTCTCAGGTTCAAGGAAGAGCTGTGAAAAATAGTGTGTTCTAATCACATGAAATAGAGACTGAGTCAGGAGAAGGAGAGTAACCTTCGTCCCTATCTATGACTGAGTCAAGCGAAGGAGAGTAACCTTCATCCCTATCTATTACCATGTCAGGAGAAGGAGAGTAACATTTGTCCCTATCTATTACTTTGCCGAGAGAAGTAGAGTAACCTTCGTCCTTAACTTTCATTAAGCCTAAAGAAAAGATTCAATCTGAAATCATAGTGGTCTAGCTCAGGGGTGGCCAGTGGTAAATCCGTTAGGAGTGAATGAGATTATGGTTGGGTGGAAATGGGCACCCCTTTCAGCAGTCACATCACGTCTTATGGTTCTGATAAGTGTTTTCATACTTTGTGTATTGAACTGAAATAATGGATGAATGCATGGGTTTATATATATGTATCTATAAATGGTTTCTGTGTGGAATGGTCATGATATGTGTATGCAATAATATCCTTGTGAACTTATGCTTCTGACTGATAGTCTGTATTCCCTAGCTTATCCCTTGAGGCATCTTGGGACATAATCCTGAAGGATGACCGAGATAGGAGATATCATGTCAATCTGACCCTGTCCGTATGAAGAGGATATCTCTTTTAGAATCCTTGTTGTGCGACCGAGATTTCATACCCAAGTCATTAACCATTTCATGATAAATCTCAGGAAGGATAGAGAGGTTCAAGCCTTGAAAGGGGAGATCTTTTCGTTTGGAAGATGAGCAGACAAGATCTGTTAAGGAGGAACCATATGACCAACACGTAGGAACTTTAGGCTAAGCCTAAGGGAGCTAATTCCACCTAGATTTGGAGCTCCAGAAGTCTAGGAATTCAGAGTATTTCTGACCTTACTAGACTTAAATTGGCTGAAGGTTACCGAGAGATTTGGTTACCGACAAGTTGAACGAAAATGAACAATTTCCCTAGTGGTTAGGTGAACCTATCTTACCATCTAAGCTAGGATCCAACTACCCATGGTGAAGTAGCGTGAACCGTCAATCAAGAATGTTCATGGTTCCCCTCAGCCATTGGATCTACACTGAGATAAGTTCATTGAATTTATACTCTGGGAGGATGGAGATACTTTAACATCAAACTCCCCGAATTCCAAAGTTACGAAGTAAAGGAGAGCCGTAGATTTGGGGAGATAGTTCAGAGCCCCACCTAATGTCCGATCATTTAAGAGGAGGGACCCACACATGGTACTTCGATGAAATATCGCTTTAGGAAAATGTAGTGGCATTGAAGCCAAAATCCCCAAAGGCCAGAGCCACGAAGTGACTAGGACCATTGATCTGGGGATCCTTTGAGTTCTCTCCTAGCCATCAGATCTACGATGAATTCTGCCCGGCATTGACCACTTAGGGAGAAAAAATATTTTGTAATGTCAAAACCCCCGAAGGCCGGAGCTACGAAGTAATGTGGACCATGGATCTAAGGATCCTTTAGGATCCCTCTTGATTGTTTGATCATGAAAATGCATGTATCATGTTGAGGGCACATGGGATCCCACATGTCGAATGACGACATTTCCAGGTGTGGTGATCTAGTGGCATGGTAAGGGGATGTTGGTGACTGAGTTAGGTGCCACATATTCTTACTAGAGTGTTTTGGAATGATATATGTCCCTCTAGGAGTGGCCCAACAATGGGACCTAAGGGAACCTTGAGTGGAATTTACGAGCCGTAGATCTCTGGGGTTCCGTGGTACCCTCAGACCGTCAGATCTAGGCTGCGGTTAGCCTAACATTGACCAACTCTGGGAGAAAAGAGGAGTTTGCATTTCAAAACTCCTGAAGGTTGGAGTCGCGAACTAATGTGGACCATGGATTTAAATATCCTTTGGGATCCCTCTCAGCCATTGATGTATAGGGAATGCGTGGTGCCAGATAATTTAGTCCAAAGACTTTGTACTTCAGAGGAATTGAGGTGTGGTGTGTCGATAAGATCTAAACCCCGAAGTAACGAGATTCGTTGATCTGAGGGCGCTTCGAGACTTATCCTAACCATCAGATCTAGGCTGTGGTTAACTCGACACTGACCAGCTCTGGGAGAAAGGAGAATTTTACACCATGAAACCCTTGAACGTCAAAGTTACAAAGTAGTGGAAGCCGTTGATCCAAGGGTTATGTGGACCTACCTTGGCCATGAGATCAAAAGGCATGAAGGATGATTAGTCCGAAGTGACGTGGTGCAGTGACGTCACCTAGGGTGATGTGGACCAAAGTTTGATGTGCCACATGTCACTTGGATTCGTGCATATCACATACCCTATAGACCCATTGGAATGTGACACGTGTCACCCCAGACCCTTTACATGTGTCATCCACTGGTACGAGGCCGCCTAGCCAGAGTGGTTGGTGAAGTGACTAGAACTCTGAGAGTCCAGTACTTCGAGACTCCAGAGGATTTGGGGTGTAGTATTGTAGAGAGTCCAAAAGGCCTGAAGGCCTAAGCCACGTGGAAAGCTTACGAGACTTCGGGACTCTGAGAGATCTCGTGCATGGATAGTAAAGAGGCGTTCAACATCAAAGTGCTAAAGTGTCGAAGCGTCATATTCCTCTACAACCGATATCATAGAAAGGGATTGAGCCTATCGCTGGTTAGTAGAAGGATTTGATTAAGAGGAAAATTAAAAGTATGATTCCCCACCCCTTAAAATACCATTAAGGGGTTGAGTGTGTTACAAATTGGTATTAGAGCATGGTTACAACACTTGGCCTTCTTGGGCTCATGAACAAGTTGCTTAAAAACCATATTTAAAGGACTTTTAAGGGTGACACCCTATCTTACCTCTTTCCTAAAGAGTTTGGTTAAAATTTTACTGAAGAAAAGAATGAAGCTTTCTACTGTGTGTGTGTGTGTGTATTTAAGAAATTTGAACTGTGTGTTGTTCATAGAATAATAGACTATTGGATAGTAGTAAGTGTTTTTTCATCACTCAAGTAGTCAATAAATCGCAAGAAACTCAAGTATAAAGGATGGTGGCATGCCATGAAGTGGGGGATGGATCCCACAATAGAGATGAAGAATCTGATGAAAGGAGGGCAGTGGAAACCCCTCCAGATCTGGCTGAAACTGTAAGGAGCCTCATGGTCGAATTACAGAGTTGYAAGGTCGACAACGAGAGATTGATAAAGGAGAAAKAAAAACAAATGGAAATTAATGAAGTCTTGCTGCAGAGCTTATCCAACATATAGAGGCAGCTGCAACATGTACCCACAACCAATCATGTGGACCGACAACATACGAAGAGAAGTCAAAGTCCTCCTGAGATACGAAAACAGAGGAAGGCCCAACCTGGAGGTAGGGGACACTCATTGGGAGAGTCCTCTGGAAAGGAAACTGGAAAATCTGAGGGATCTTCTAGTAGAAAAACTAGCTCACATTCTCAAAATAAAGGAAAGAAGCGAAAGCATTCTAAAGGCATACCACCCTATTTAAATGGAGAGATTAAGAAAGGGAAAGAGGTAGAATATTGGCTTCTTAGTTTAAAGAAGTACTTCAGAGACCATGACTACTCTAAAAACTTGAAGGCTCAAATAGCCATCTTCAACCTGGATGGAAAGTCTTCCATTTGGTGGGAAGACCTTAGGAATGTGAAAGGAATCCAATGAAAATCACTTATCATGGAAATAATTTGAGGAATACTTCAAGAGGAAATATCTGTCAGAGAAATACTTTGACGGGAAGACTAAATATTTCTATGAACTCAAGCTAGGAAAACTCACCATAGAGGAATACAACAATAAGTTTCTTGAGATGATAAGGTATGTACCCTACATAAAGGATGAAAATGTAAAAGTGCAACGATTTATTAGTGGGTTAACCCAGTCCTACTGGAACATGATTGAGTTTGACAAGCCAAATACCTTAGAAGATATTATCCAGAAGGAAAGGTATTGTTATGAATAGTTCGGGGGTTAGACCAAACCTTGTGAGGACTAGAATAAGAAGAGTAGTTCAGGATTCAATAAGAAGGGGTTTAAATCCTCAATATTTAAGAACTATGGGAAGAAATCTAGGATGCTCCTTCCTACTAAAAGTGTGTATCACCAAAATTTCCCCTCATAGAGTGGAAATAAACCTTTTGGAGAAACCTCAGGAAAGACTGATAACCCAAAGTGAGAACCCTTGAAATGTTGGGGTTGTGGAGAAGAACATCTGCTAAGAGATTTCCTACACAGACAACAAAACAATAGGATATCCTACAACATCCAATAAGCTACCACATTCAATGATGTGGCTAGGAGAATGCCACATATTTATGCATCCTTGGATAATAAACAAGCCAACCACCAAGCTTCGGTAGTGGATATGGAAGGTATGATCACCAACCATTTAGTTTCCATTTTAATTGACCCTGGTTCTAATTTGAGTTATGTGTCCCCTCATATTGTTGATAAGTGTAAACTACAACCAATTAGACATGTTAATCCATGGTTAGTACAACTAGCCACTGGAACCAAAAGAAAAGTAGCAAAGGTCATACCATCTTGCCAATTCATTATGGATGGATTGCCCACCTAAGCGACCCTTAACATACTTCCCCTAGGGTTTTATGACCCGTTGATTGGTATGGACTGGTTAGTTGCTTACAAAACTAAGTTAGAATATTACCATAAAACTTTATAATGTGTAAATGAAGAAGGTAGAAAAATAACCCTCCAAGGGATTCAGAAGCCTGTCTCAGTGAGACGAATATAATCCCTTCAAATGAGAAAGCATTGCAGAAAGGTATATCCCCTATATGCAATACAGGTGTTGGAATATATTGAGGATGAAAAACCATAACTATAGGACCACCCTATATTAAGAGAGTATAAAGACATGTTTCCATAAGAGGTACCGGGTCTACCTCTGAGAAGAGACATTGACTTCTCGATAGAACTCGCACTAGGAGAAGTGCCAGTGTCTAGAACACCCTATAGGATGAGTACACTAGTGCTAGTTCAGCTCAAGCTACAACTAAAGGAGATGATGAACAAAGGCTACATCTGACCCATCGTGTCTCCATGGGGAGCACCAACCTTGTTTGTGAAAAAGAAAGATGGCACACTCCAACTCTGCATAGACTATAAACAACTCAATAAGACAACGATAAAGAACAAGTATCCCTTACCAAGAATCAATGACTTGTTTGACCAATTAGGGAGTGATTCTATTTTCTCAAATATCGACTTAAGGTCTGGATACCATCAATTCCGAATCAAGGATGAAGACATCTAAAAAAAAACCTTCAGTAGAAGATATGGTCACTATGAATTTGTGGTGGTGCCATTTGGATTAACCAATGCCCCCGCCACTTTTATGTGCTTGATGAATAATGTAATCAACAAATTCCTAGACATATTTGTATTTGTTTTCATTAACGATATCCTAATCTACTCCAAGAACAGAGAGGAGCATGAAGAACATCTTAAGTTAGTACTACAAGTACTAAGAGAGCATCAACTCTACGCTAAGTTTAGCAAGTGTGAATTTTTCCAGAAGCAAGTCCATTACTTAGGCCATGTTATTTCTGAAGAAGGAGTGACAGTAGACCTTGACAAGATTAGATATATCATGGAATGGCCTACCCCAAAGGATGTTTTTGATATCATATCCTTTATGGGCTTAGCAGGATACTATAGAAGGTTCATAAAAGGATTTTCCAAGATCGATTGTCCAATCAATGCCCTTCAAAAAAAGGGGGTTAAATTCACTTGGACCTCAGAATGTGAAGAAATATTTCATGAACTAAAATACCTTCTAACCCATGCACCCATGATGAATATTGCAGACCCTGATATTGACTTCCTAGTGTGTACAGATGCCTGTAAGGAAGGACTCAGAGGATTCCTTATGCAAGAAGGGTGTGTAATTTGCTACGAATCTAGAAAATTGAATGAGCATGAAATCAGTTATGTGACCCATGATCTAGAGTTGGCCACCATAGTGCATACTTTAAAAATGTGGAGGAATTACCTCCTGGGTAGGAGATTTGTACTTATGATAGACCATTGTGGTTTGAGGCACTTGTTTGATCAACCAAAACTCAATGCTAGGAAAGCTAGGTGGATGGCTCTCCTTAGAGATTTTGATTTTAAAATAAAACACATCAAAGGAAAGGAAAATAGAGTGGTTGATGCCCTTAGCAAAAGTATGAAAATGATTCATCTAGAACAAGTGAGAACCTGTGAAACGGATGTCAGGGAGAGAGTCAGAAGTGCACATGAAACACATGCATTTTTCAAGACCATGACATCATACCTAAAGCAAGATCCCACAGGACTAAAGTATGAAGGCTATCAGATGATTAATGAAGGCTTGCTGACCTACAAGAACATATTGTATATTCCAAGTTGTGACAACTTGAAGAGGTTCATAATGGATGAACTACACAAGAGACCATATACTGGTCACCCAGGTTATAAGAAAATGATCACGACCACTAGGAAACAATTCTATTGGCTTGGATTGAAAAAGGACATAGCTGACTATCTAGCTAAGTGTTTAGAATGACAGCAAGTTAAGGCAGAAAACCGACACCCATCGGGGTTGTTACAGCCTCTACCAATTCCACAATGGAAATGGGAAACCATTTCCATGGATTTCATCACCGGATTACCAAAATTGGCCAAGCAGAATGATGCCATCATGATAGCAGTGGACAAATTGAGAAATTTTTCTCCCTTCATTCCTGTCAATTCAACTTGAAAGGAAATATATATTGCCAACATCTTCATGAAGGAGATATTCAGATTGCATGGCATGTCTAGGGAGATTGTATTTGACAGAGACACAAAATTCACTTCAAGCTTTTGGAAATCCTTGATGGCTAGTTTTGAGACTAAATTGTTGCTTAGCACAACCTATCACCCCCAAACTAATGGATAGATAGAAAGAGTAAACCAAATATTAGAAGAAATTTTAAGGATGCATGTAATGCATCAACCTAAGAAGTGAGAAGACTACCTGCCATTGGTAGACTTTGCCTACAACAACGGTTGTCAAGAGTCATTGAAGATGAGCCCTTTTGAAGCCTTCTATGGTAGACAGTGCAAGATTCCAATCAGCTAGAGTAATCTAGTGGATAGAATTAAAATCAGACCCGACATGCTAAAAGAAATGGAACAACAAGTGATTCAGATAAAGAAAAATCTGAAAATTGCTCAGGATAGACAGAAGAGTTACACTAACAGAAAGAGAACTCCAAGAGAGTTTAAGACAGGAGACCATGTATATCTCGTAGTTAGGCCTAGGAAGAGTTCCTTGAGGATGGGAGCTTGTGCCAAACTGGCACCCCAGTGCTAGCGGGAAACCCCCCCCTATGGCTACACCAGGGTTTACAATGTAGGCATATCAATGACCATGTAAAAGTATCCTACTCTTCTAACTACCCCAAACGTACCCCAAACTTATACATGAAAGACAAATTAAGAAAGATTAGGTAACTGTACCTTTTACTCTGCGTCCGGTATTGATCCTCTCGCACTTGATAGCTCCGCTGACTGCAAACCTCCTCCCAAGGATGGCCTACATTCACAAACAGATAAACAAGAAACTACAAACATGAATTTCATATATAAATCATGGGTTAGATGTTAGAATAAAACATAGATCAAATATAAACATTTGACACATCATATTTCAGGACATGGAAAGTATTTCTCTTATTGATATCACAATGATTACTTACAACAAGGTTGGTGACTACTCCACGAACTTGGTCTGGGCTCCTCTTCACCAAGCTCCAAGTGAATCTCCATGTATCTTTCTCCTCTCACACTTCTTCTTTGGAAATGGAATGGGTTCTTATGGAGGAAAAAGGGAAAAATGAGGAATTATGATACAATTCTCACAACAAGGCTGCGAATACTTGGGGCAAGGAGGGGATGCGAAACGGGCATAGTTTCACTATGTTCTTATGCTTAGATGTGGAATGAGACCCAAACACCTCCTTTGATATTGGAAAAGGATGGTTATTTGGTTGGATGACGGGCTATAGGTGATGGATTAGTTGGGAAACTACCCAATGGCTCGCAATCTCAACGAATTCCTTGCAACTTTTTAATTTTTGCAACTTTTGCAAGTATATGCAGGTTGTAATGGTGCATATAGCATATGTACGCAAGCTATAGTGGTGCAACAAGAGTATGTACATGGGAATTAGTGGTGCAGGGCACGTACATCTTCAAAAATAGTGTTTTTAAGAAGAGAAACTCAGTGATGGTTTGGCAAAATTTGCATGTAAGAGGGCCAAATGCCAGGTATGCATGTATGGATAAATTTATGGTTATAACAAATGCCCCCTAATGTGTGAGGTTAGAATAACATCTGATGGCCAAAATACATTACAAAATCTTCACCAATGTACGAAGTGAGTGAGCCTGGGACCAGAGTTCGGGTGGTGTCATCTGCAAAAATAACAATTGTGTCTCCGAGGTGGGCATGCCCATGCTCGGGATGAAATAAATCATGGATGCCAATCAAATACACTACATATCCATGTCATATAAGTATATAAAGTGTAGATGCGAGCAATACACAACGGATCTACATCTCAAAATCAAAGATATACATGTATAGTATCCATCTTCAAGAATCTTATAACGTCTGATGGATGGAGATGAGGCCTTCGGAGCTTGAGAAACAACTTCAAGATCTTCCAAAATTGGGTAGGAGTGTAATGTGAGTTTAGTACTTCACTACCCAGAGGTCTTTGACGATTCGTCGAGAACAAACAAGAGGATATCGGTTCTCAGACGGAGAACTTCGTTGAGTTCAAACAAGGACTTGATTGGACTTTTGGGATGGTCGGGAATGAAGTCAAGAGACAAACTGCAGAAGGGACGACTTAGGTTGGATAAAAATTCCCTTGGACAAGAGCATGAAATATGATCAGACTCAGGCAACATGA
Source organism: Picea sitchensis (assembly GCA_010110895.2). Classification (NCBI taxonomy): domain Eukaryota; kingdom Viridiplantae; phylum Streptophyta; class Pinopsida; order Pinales; family Pinaceae; genus Picea; species Picea sitchensis. The sequence goes on from SNQJ01S0022785.1 coordinate 79,709, forward strand.
CATTGACATAAGTTCACGATGCAAGAGGCAACATAAACTCTCCATGTGTTTGGAAGGATAACCAAACGGAGGAGGACACAACTCTATGTAGCAAGACAAACTTCCTAAGGTCATTTTAAATCACAAATCTTGACGAACAAATGGAAGGATGTGCTTTTTCCAAGGGAAACTCATTGTGTTGCCAAGAAAGAATATATATTTCCTGTCCTCTTTTTGGGGTATTTTTTATTTCTTTGTCTTTTTCAATATTTTTAAAGAGCTTGAAAAAGAATAAAAGAATGCCACATTACAAAGGAGGAATGAGTGTTGCAAGAATACTAGTTCCAAGAGCAAGGAACACACTAATGCTCATAGCAAGGAGACATGTGTAGGAAAAGGACACCCGGGGAAAATTCCTCAATGGGTCAAGGTGTCAGGTTGCAGAGGAAAAGTTCTACAAGGCTTGCGTATAAGGCATGCTTCAAAGGTTCAGTTGAGAGAAACATGGAGTCGACATTAGGCCAAAGACACAAAGATGAAATTGCGATTAGTAGGACATGATGAAACCCCCTTCAATGTATTTTTTACGAGTCTAGAGAAGGTAAGCTTGGTGGTTTTTTCACATTTAGAGAGTCTGAAAAAACGTAAAAGAAGACTCCAATGGGGTACCTTTTTAAAAAATAGTCTTGTCGATTCAAAAAAGGGGTAAACTTGCACCAAAAATATGTCTATTCATAACCATTTTAACGAGTGTGACACAGACAAGATCACTCAGAAATATTTTCAATTTTAAGGTGTCTGAAAAGATCTTAACTATGGACTCACAACTGTTTTCTAAATTTAGTCTCCTTAGCCCGAAAAAGTATAAAACTTACTTAGGAGAACTCTCCCGGAAAGATGAATCTCCCGAGGTGTACCTTTTTCCTCCTTAATCTATAGGCCAGAAAAAGAGGTAAACTCATGCCAGTAGATTATTTTCTATACCAATTTAACGAGTGTGAAGGAACAAGGTCACTCGACAATCTTTTCAATTTTAAGGAGTCTGAAAAGAGCTTAACTATGGAATCCGTAGGGATGTTCTTCTGGACCAATTTAACGAGTGTGAAGGAACAAGGTCACTTGACGATATTTTCAATTTTAAGGATTCTAAAAAGAGCTTAACTATGGACTCCGTGGGGGTTCCTTTTTCGTAAATTTAGTCCCTCAGGCCCGAAAAAGGGTTAAACTTATACCTGCGAATACTCTTCTAGCGAACCGAAGCTCCTAGAGTATACCTTTGTTCATAAAATTGACCATCTGAACCGAAAAAGGGGTAAACTACTGTCAGACAGATGTACCTTTAAGTTTTAGTTTGGTGAGCGTGAAGGACAACAAGATCGCTTGACAATATTTTCATGTTTAGAGAGTCTGAAAAGGGCTTAAAGAAGACTCCAAGAGGTTTCTTTTCTTAGTTAATTCGAACAAGACTGAGAAGCATAAATGTAGTCTCGTCGGATGTTTCTTTCGGATTTCAAAATGAGCTTGAAAGTCAACAAAGTATGCTTATTTTGGGAGTGTCGAGGGTGAGGGCAAGAGTTACGACACATCAGACGTATGAGGCTCAATCTCGTAATCATGACAGGACTAACAAGGACTCCCAAGCCTAAATTCATTGGAGGCAACATGGACACCAAAATGAAATAAGGATATATTTAGGGAATCCATGTAAAGGTAGGCTCTTGTTACACATCAAAATTACTCACTTCAATGATGACCTATTGTCTCATGACTAGTGTCACAAGTGTCACATTTTTGCCACAAGTGTCACAAACATCATACTGCCATCTTGCCTATGTCGTGTCTCTAATGACATCACAGGGACACTTAAGACACCTTCAAAGAATGGTTTAAGAAGGATAAAACATTTGATTAAGAGTACAAAACCTTTACCATGGAATAGACCACTCAAAAATGGATTTTGGAGGGCAACGCTCCCCTACCCACTATTAGGGAGTGTCAATGTTCCCTAGCCTTCTTTGGGGGAGCATTGAAATGCTATGTGCACCTATTTGGGGGAGCACTGGCCCGTTTCAACAAATTTTGGGTTGTTGAGGAAAATCAGGGATAAATCCCCCTAATCTCTAGAGTTGGTTGGATTCGAATCTGAGGTCAAGGCTACATCTTAGGGAGGATCCACAACTGATAGAGAAGGATCCTCAACCTATCCCAAGAATCTCTAAGGTGGTTGGGTCTCTCCAAGCTTATAAAAAGAGGCCTTCTCATGGTAAAAGCATATGGAGTTTAGAGGCATCAAACTTATGATCTCATAAGGGAGATATCAATGAAGCATAGTTATTCTAGTGGTGGATTATTTGAGCAAGGGGCTGGACAAAGAGAGCTTGGTGAAGCTGCTGCATCTACATCTATGGTTGTAATCACTTTGTTTTGTTTTCATTAATATAAATATTTGCTTGGCCTATTTCCTTTAAGTTTGTGTATGTTTCATGAACTTGCTTCTTTTGATAGATCTATTATGAAGCTAATCATGGTAGAGTAGGAAATATGTTTCGTTGTTGCTTCTCATTGTATTGCAGGACCTTCTGAAGAAATTGGAGATCAAGATCAGCCCAGATCAAGCAAGGAAAAACATCGGTAAAGGTATTTAACTTCTTTCTTATTCTTCCTTGAATATTTTATCTTCATGAAAAGGAATGTCATTGTCCACATTAGCACCTTTTTGTCTTGGTTATAGGGGTCTAGTATCCAAGAGGAAATCCACTTGTCTGCAGGGGGATTCTCCTATAACAGAAATTGGCGACTCCACTGGGGAAGTGAAATTTCAGTTTTGGGTTTCTTCCTTGGTCTTTTCCCTATCCATTTCCCACCTTTTAGATCCCTTTTTCATTTTTTTCATCATCCATTAACCTTCTCCTACCTTCACTAGTAATTTCACCAATTTTCATTCATTCTGGGTGAAGTTTTGCATGGTTTTTGGCTCTTTTTCTGAGTTTATGGGAGGACCAACACCCCCCTGTAGGCCATACCAGAGTGCCATCACTCTCATACAATGTTTTAGGGAGATTTGCAACAATCTGTGCACCCTTATGGGGAGCGCTAGTCTCTTTTTTGAGAGTTTTTGCCTTCTTTTGCTCAGTCTTTTGCAACCTGTTTTGTAGAGCTCTTTACCCAGAGTCCATGGTTGGTTTGTAAATTTGTTTGTATTGGTTTTTTATTCTTATCACTCCCTCTTGTATTGATTGGAGCTTGAAACCTTTTTCAGAAATGTGAAATTGCCTTTTCTAGCTATGTGTTTTATCGTGACAGTTTTGAGTGGTTTATTTTTCTCCCTATCTTTTCTTGGATTCTTCTCTACATTTTGTTTGTGGTCCTTGAATGCTTCATTGGTTGTAGAATCCTTGACGGTGTTATTTCTTGTTAGAACAATTTTCTACTTGTTTTCTTTCATACCTCACTACCTT
>SNQJ01S0022786.1:1098-11702 GCA_010110895.2 Picea sitchensis
TTTCATTTTCAGTTTCACACTTTAAGCAATCTCTACATTTAAGTTATCTTGCTTCATGGTTGATCTCTCACATACATAACTTAACCTTTTTTTCAAGCAAGTTTTTCTTTTCTGTTATATGTGGCAAGTTGTCCTTGCTTAAAGCTCATATCTAACTTGCTAATATACATGTGGAATGGTTTATGATTAATTGCTATATCTATTGCACATTTCCATTTATGTTCTTAATGTGGTAAATGCTCTTTACTTTCCAGCTTTCAAACACATTTTTATGAGCTTTTTCATTTCGGCCATGCGCTTAAACGTCAATTTTTAAGGGTCTAAAACTTTTCTAAAAGCAACCCAACACACTAAAAGACCCACCCGCGGGTCATAATAACACTTAGACAACATTTTAGGGGCTTTATTCAGCCATCTCCACCATCTAAAACGGGTTTGAGGAAAACAACGGAAGGAAGTGACAGTGGACCGTCTCGTGATTTTGTAGGGGAGATCCTTTCCAGGAAGTACTCTTACTGTTAGGGATCACCGTGGAAGCTAGGGTGGGCCTTGTTTCCTTACTATCTTGAGCACCCGGTAGTTATTTGGCCAAGGGAGGAGGATGTTCAAAGCACAAACATAGTTAGGGGGAGGGAACTAAAATTTAATAAATCTTTAAGAAACTCCTTAATCATTTAGTTGCATAGATCACCTTTGAGGTGTTGGGGGAATTAGATGTATTGATAGGAACACACATTGGTGATAATCTCATTGCTTCATTTATTTTTATTGCAACTTTAAGGTTTATGTTTTTATGTATATGTGAGCAACTAAATTGAACATTGAATATCTTGTGGATTTGCTTGTTGTGGTCTGAATCAAGAAAGTGTTGAGTATCCCACTTGGGGAGGCATCACCTTCTTTGATTATTGAGTGATTTTTTGGTTGCCAGTTAAGGCGGTCCAATAGAGTAAGTGCTATTGGGGCATGCTTGACTAATGTGTTGATTTCACTTACATCTTGTTGTATCTCTTGTATCTTTGTATCTATTTGTGTATTTTGTAAACATTGTTACACTTGTAATTCCTTGTAAGTAATTGTAATCTTGGGTTTGGGGTAGTTTAAAGTCATTTCACTTTTAAAACATTTTTGTAATAAACCACCGTCAAACTTTAGTTGACCCCATTGCCCAAACATAGGCACTAGTTTTAGTTGACTTAGGGAAAGGGCTGATTGACATTTAGATTAGACTTGCACTTTGCATTGCTGCCTTTGCATCTTAGGCTAGTTTTCCCCCTTAGCCTTTAACAAATTAAAGCTAACTCCTAGAACATTAACACTAAAATCAATCTAGTAACTAGGGACTACCCCCCTTGGCTTCCCTAGGAGTAAGCCTAGAAGGAAGATGTTCCAGTCAAGGTGACAGTGTGGATTGAGAACCTAGACATTGTGTCTTCGAGGACACACTAAGTGAGTTGGACTTAGCTCACGTTAGCAAGTGTGTATTAGGACGACAACAACCCAGAAATGCGAAAGGTGTGTTGGTTCAGAGTGGAGAAGAGTGCTAAAAGATGAGTGCATGCATAGGTTTTTTCAAGGCCCGTGCCAGAGGACGAAGAGACCTGTGGATTCGTTCAAAGGGTTCCCACAGGAGCCCAAAGAGCCATTTTGGCTCAGAAGAAGATCGATCCAAAGACCGGGAGGTCGCAGAACCCTGCTGAGGTAGGGGGTCTGCATCAAGTGGTATCAAAGCCACTTTATTTCTGTAGACTGCAGGCAGAGGGAGGCAGAGTAGATAAAGACAATACTCTGATACACACCATCAGGTGGTATCAAAGAGGATTTTTGTCTGTAGATTTCAGACAAAAGAGAAAGAGGAGACCGTTACTTTGTTCACAGACAAAGGAGAGACAGTGGGAGAAATTCTGGTAACATCAAGTGGAATCAGGAGCAAAGATTCATCTGTATACAACAGGTGAAAGAAGTAGGGTGTTAATGCTCTGTGGTGATTGTTTGCAGGTGTGCAATAGTTAATAGACAGCCAGGCGAGTTGTAGGAGGACATGAAGATGCTCTCAGACGTAGAGTGATCCATACACTTGCTAGGAGGGCAGGTGAAAGATGGAAATGGCTACTGAAGGCCATGAGCGTGGTGGAATGGGAGACCACCAACATAAAACCAAGGCATAGATTGACAAGGAACTCGCTGAGATAAGAGCAAGAATGGAGCATCTTGCATTAATAATGCAACATAATGCAGAAGCACGTTGGGTGTATGAGTGGCCCATAAAGAAGAAGGTGAAGTGGCCAGTCAAGGAGTTGTTGGCCAAAAGACAACAAATGCTATTGAAAATGTGGCTGAGGTATGTTGAAAGCCTCAGGGACACAGAGATGGTTTGCATCTATGAGCCAGAAGTTGGAGAAACCATCAATGATGAGGAAGAGAGATCAGTTTCAGGTCTCATAAACTGCCATGAGGGCAGAGATGAATTTTCAAACTGCCAGGTGGGAAATGAAATGAGATCATTGGAGGATCTCATAGACTGTCAGGAGGAAAACCATGGAAATTCATATTGCCAGGTGGGCAATGGTATGATATTAACAGAGGATCTCATAAATTGCCAGGTGGGAAATGGAAAGAGATCAGTGGAAGGTCTCGTGTACTTCCAAGGGAGTAGTGGTGAAATTTCAGATTGCCAGGTGGGAAATGAGATGGGATCAGACGATCTCATAGACTTCCAGGTGGGCAGCAGAAAATTCCCAAATTTCCAGGTGGGCAGAGGCAAGGAGACGAGACTGTATGAGAGTCTCATGAACTCAGGGGAGAGTTCAGATCAGCAAGGAGTGCTAACATGAGAGAATTAGAAGATAATTCTGATCATTGGGGGAATTGAAGTATTCCTACCAAGCAGCCCAGTTGAGGCCAGAGAATGCGTTGCAGATGCAGCAACAGAATAAATATAGCCAACAGAGATTGTCATGGAGGAAGAAGTGGAGCAGACACTGATGTTTTCCCAAGGAGAAAAGGAGGAGCATTCAAAAGAATGGCTCAAAATTTTCAGCCAGGAAACTGAAACAAAGATGATTGTAGCAACAGAAGAAGTAGACAGCATGGAATTTGTTGATCTATATCAAGAATTGGAATCCCTGGAAAATAGGGTGATGGTGCAAAGATTGCACATCCAACAAGATAAGTTGGAAGTAGGTAGTCGAGCATACCAACCTGGGGAGAAGCTGGAAGAAGCTAGAAGTATACCAACAGGAGAAATGGCAACAACAAAACTACCATAGAAAGAAGCTGAGCAACAGTTCAGTGAGGAGACTGCAGAGCTGGAGTCTGCAGCAGAGTGGCCACTTAGTTCCACAAAGGGAAATAAAGACAGGATGGGAGATCGAGCAGATCTACCCATTGAGGAGACAGAAGTGCAACAGAGAAGACTGCATAAGGAGAGCCAGCCACTGGAGTAGATGGATGAGGTAATTGAAGAAATCAAAAGGCTGATGTTGAGTTCAGTAGCAGAGACTACCAGCAATGAGAAGTTGAGCAGAAGTGATTCTGCAAGAGAAGCAGGGCAACAACAGCAGCAACAACGAAGCAGAGGAGTAGATGGAGAACTCCAAGGGAAAGTTTGGGATCCAGGTGGATTTAAACATTAGAGAAGAGGAGCTCATGATCAAGAGATCATTATTTTTCCAGCTGAGGAGTACGATGCAGGAGCATCGCTCTATGTCAGCAACGTGCCAGCCAACCAGCACACATTTAATGAAGAAAGGGAGAGGCACAACCCTCTCAATTTTGAAATTTGAAATTTCAATAAATGTTGTAAGTCTTTTAATGCCAGACCACGCCTTGGTACAGGTAGTGGTTGAGGTTTCCTTTAATGGTTTCCTATAGAAAACCCAGGACATAGTTGGGACTGGGAATCCATTTATGTAATGTATCCGTAGGAGCCGCTCTGCGATAACAATAGCTCAAAGATGGTGGTTGAGGATAATCTCATGGGAGCCATCATTTTGTGAGGAGGAATTTAGAGTAGAGACTTAGGAGGAGAGGTCAGAGCAGAGAGGTATCGAGAGAGAGATGAGACTTGTTACAATCCAGGCTTTGTAAACATTTGTATAGACATATAGATTAATAGAAAATCAGTTTTTCTTGCACACTGTGTGTTTGACGTTTACATGTTTTTATGCATTTCATGTTTTAAATGCATAACTGGTGAAACATTGCATAAGTTTCAATTTCTTCCTATCTTGGAGTTTCTGAGTGCAAGGAGTGCACATAGTCCACAAGGTGTGCATTGACAGAGGTGAGACAACCTCAGGAAAGATCAAGAGGGATAGTGTTGAACCTTCATCAACAGAGGTGCAAGGAGTACACAGAAGGGAACTCTCTTTCGAGTTCGGCGAGAAGACATAATCACTGAGGATTTTGGAGAACTCTGCCAGGAGGGCATTAAGTTGGTGCAAGTGTGCACAGAAGGAACTCTTTCGAGTTTTGAGAAAAGAGAAGTGTCGAAGAGAAGAGACTCACAGGGTTGTTGAATACTCTGTAGGCTCTGCAATGTGTGCATTGAGCAGGAGAATGCCAGGTGGGCGTAAGGAGTTTTATTTCAATAAAACTTCTCGAATCTTAGTTATTCGAGATCCTCGAACGCAAGGTGTCCATAGGAGTAAATCTCCGAGAGGATGAAGCTTAGAAGGGACAACACTTCTATAACATAAATGAGACCCAAAGGAACCAGGCTCGCAAGAGGAAGAGTCGAATGTCGAGACCTTCAAGACTTAGAAAATCTTCTAAGTCAAAAAAAACCAAGAAAGCTCGGGAGGAGAGAACACAAGGAAGACAGATCTGAATCGTCAGAACTAGTGCCAATACTCGACAATCGTTGAATCAGGTGAAGGTGCATAGAGCTTAACCTCTGGAGGTCATGCAGGAGAGTAGCTGAAACGGACGGTGGAGATGCTTCGTAGAGAAGTGCCGAAATCCTGAGAGCCCTAGAATCACACCAAGTTGTGAGGGATTTAAGCACTTAGAAGCACCTTGGGGGAGGAACCGTATGGACGGCGGAGACACTTTGTGGAAGAAGTGTCAAAGTTACGAGAATCATTGGATCTTGTAAAGCAGCGAGGATATTAAGGCCGAGTGTCTTCCAACACTCTAAGGCGTTGAATTTCGCTATTTTGAAGTTCGGGGTTTGGAGTGTCAAGGGATTTTGGAGTCACTGCATCGCGAACTCCTTGTTCGCAAAATCGCACCAGCCATCGGATCTGGAGTGCGATGGCCTGAGAGATGCTGGATCAAGGATACGTGCACAGAGTTGAGTCCCTAGGAGGTGCACAGGAAAAATGATTTGGACTGTTAAATCTAGCAGTAAGGACTGATAGCTGTCAGATCCAGAGGGAGGTGAGAGGGGTTTAATATTCATAACAACAAAGGGAAGAGGACTCGTCAAGTCCCAAAAGCATCGGGGCCATCCAATTGGAAGGACATGTGTTAAAGATCGAAGCCCTTTTCAGCATTTTGGACACCAAGAGTTCAAGGAGAAGGAGTCGTGAGACAAGAAGTCCCAGCTCATGAAATTGCGAAAGCATCAGGACCGTTCATTAAGGGGACACGTGGTGAGTGGTCAAGGTTCAAGGAAAACCCCGAAAGGTTCTCTCAAGGGGTAGTATTTCGGCATTTTGGGGCCCAGGAGGTTGAAGGACCAAGAACCTTCTACAACCATAATCGTGAAATCGTGAATTCCGAAATCCTGAAAAGTGGACCGTGGTCATGGGTAGATTTCGACATTTCGGGATCCAGGAGCTTGAAGGACCAAAAATCATTGCAGCCGAAATCGTGAAATCCTGAATCGTGAAAGGCCGGTAGTACTTTGTCATTAAGCGCATGGTCATAGAGTGGTGGTCACATGGATGGAGGCTAAGGGGCGATCTAGAGCTATTAAGCCCTTTTTTTGGCATTTCAGCAACCGAGAATTGGAGGGAAAAAGAGCCTGGGAGAGCTCGCATGCAGGAGTCCTGAAACCCTAAAATGCGAAAGGTGTGTTGGTTCAGAGTAGAGAAGAGCGCTGAAATCTGAGCGCGTGCATAGGTTTTTTCAAGGCATGTGCTATAGGATGAAGGGACCTGTGGATTCGTTCAAAGGGTTCCCGCAGGAGCCTGAAGAGCCATTTCAGCTCAGAAGAAGATCGATCTAGAGACTGGGAGGTCACAGAACCCTGCTGAAGTAGGGTGTCTACATCAGAAGCGGATTTCTTTGATGGTGTTGAACTGCTTTCATCCTTCCGCCTATTTGTGAAAGAAGTTTGTGTTTTTGTCCCCTGATTGAAGCCACAAAATTCTTGATTTTTGCCTCCAGTATTCCTCCTCCTGGTGGTAGGTTTGATGGAGTTCTCTGTGAAGCTGTATCTCTTTTTCCAAAGAGATGGGGTCAACCGGAAGGATCTCTACTTGGAGTTGGTGCTGCTCCAGGATTTGCTGTGCCTCCACCCTCTTAAGAAGTGGGGTTTTAAGCGGCTTGGCCCAGGATTTAAGGGATTCTTTGAGTTTCCTTAACTTTTCTTCCCAGATGAAGAGGGGAGAGCTCATGATGACTTCTTTCCAGACTGTGGAGACAATGTCTAAAAATACTTCATGCTGGATCCAGGCCGGGTTGAAATGGAAGGTGATGGGGCCTAGATTGTGATCATGGGATATTTATAAGAGGATAGGCTTATGTTCCGAGGCGCTAAAAGGTAGGATGGTGGAGTCCAAAGTGAGGGCGAGGTGGAGGACAGAGTGTTGGACAAGGAATCTATCTAGGCGAGCTGCGATGTGACCCGGTCTTATTCTTTTATTGGACCAGGTGAACAGTGATTTGGAGGGTTTGTTATGTTCTAGATCCCAGTCTAGTATTAGGTCATCAACGATTTCTCTAAAAGGGTCCCTAAAGGGGGTTCCCCCTTTTTTTCCCTGGGCGTTTAACATGAGATTCAGGTCTCCAGCAAGGATGATATTCTTTGGGCGAAGTAGATGCAGGTGATCTTGGATAGAGTTCCAACAAATTCTTTTTTTTTGCATGTAGAGCTAGAGCATAAATGTTGAACAGGATTACCTGTAGGCTTGTGTCTTTGTGACGAAGGATTGTGAGGATCCAATGTGAGTTGGTGTAGGAATGAATCATCTCAAGTTTGTTGGGGTTCTAGAGGGTTCCCAAGCTGCCTGAGGCTCCTCAGGAACTGATGGCTAGTTCGTCGCTTGAGTTCCAAAAGGTCTTTCTGGTCTGGAAGAAGTGTTGTTCTTCCAACTTGGTCTCCTGGATTAGTAGTATGTTTTGGTTGGAGATGCGCATTAATTATTTCATTGCTTCAACTTTCTATTTTCTCCCAAGACCTCTGCAATTCCAGGATATGACTTTCATTACTTACCTTTGCTGGTAGTGGCAGCTCCTTTTTGGAACTGCCCTTGATGCCTCATTGTCCTTGGGTTAATCATTCTGTCCAGCATTGATTGTCCCCCCTATAGTTTGTCTTTGTAGGTTTCTGCTTCTCTGTGTTCTTTTGTTGATTTCCTTCCCTTATTTGACGTTTTCTTAGTGCTTATTTTTGGATCTATTTCCCCTTCCTCTTTTTCTGACAGATCTTCCTCTTATCCTTGGTCCATTTGGACTACCTCCTGGGGGAGATATGCTTTAGATGGAGAGTTAGGGTTGTTTCTTTCTTTTTCTGACAGGGGTGGAATGGAAGAAGGATCAGGTTTTGGTATGTTCCTTTCGATTTTTGATTCATCCAGAGCAGGGGGGTTGTTGCCCGTTTCAGGTTTTACTTTATGTGGGGGATCTTTTTTTCTGGGTGAGGGAGGGTTTGGGGCTTTTCCATCTCATCTAAGTCCATATTTTTTTTCCTTGTGTCTTTTGGGTTGTTTCCATCCTTCGTCCAAGTCTTTTTCTAGCTGGGTTTGGGGGAGTTTGGGGCATTTTTTCTAGAAATGGCCATACTCGTGGCAGTGTCTGCATTTAAAAGGTAGATGTTCATAGTCTAGCTTCTGAAAATGCTGCCAATCACCTATAGTCAATTTTATTTCTTTCGGAGACCGGCTTCTAGATCAACTTCAACACAGATACGTGCACATGAGTATTGTTCTTTCGGGTTGGCTTTATCAATGTACTTACCTAGTCCATTTCCAATGGCCTGCATTGACGAGGTAGACCAGCTATGGATCGATAGATTTGGGAGTTTGACCCACACCAGTATCGCGTTGGGTACATCCAACGCCAGGTCAAGTCAGGCGTCTAGGGGTTGAGGTGCAGTCCTTGAGGTCCCATGAAGTACGATCCATTTCTGAAGATCAAATCTCGATCGTCTATGGAGATAAATTCAAAGAGGAAGAAACCTCGTCCGATCGCGTAGCAAGTGACACTGCTTGTGATCAGGGGTCACCAGTTCTTCTAGATCTAGTTCTCAGTGGTGCGTGGTGAGGGCCAGAGCCTTGCGAACTGACCCACCAGGGCTCGATCTGCCAATGACACCGTGATCTGCATAGGTTGCTCCGAAGGTAGGGAAATGGAAGGGATTTCATCCAACTTTTTGACAAACTTGGAGGGTGGATCAGAGGCTGGTAATTTGCCTTCGGAAACGAGCAGTTGTCTGAAGGCAGTAGTAGCAGAGAGAGGTGGCGGATCGCCGCCCCTATCAGAGCTCATGAGTGAGAGACCTAGCTTTCAGGAACTAGGGTTACAACGGGTCTGAGCAAGCATCGTGTGTATCATCCTTGTTTTGCTTTATGATCTATCTTTGCTATCATTGAATATTAGTATTCTAGCTAGGCTCTGTGGGATATGCAAATATTGGTATCAAATATTGGCACATGTTTCTCTTGATGCTCTAGTCCCCTCTACTTTCTAGATCTAGCTTTTCCATTACGCATTAGCGTGAAGGATTTCATTATAAACAACTATGCATTTTTAGGATCCATATATGAATCCCAATTCTTCCATGAACTAGACAAATCAAATCCTCACGAATTCTATGAACTGCTCAGTTACCTGAGGATCAATTTATTATTTTTTAAGCCATTAGAAGACCTTTTTCAATGTTATGCCTGCAATATATTTCACCTCTGTTTTTATACTGCATTTCTTATCATAATCAAGCTAAAAATAAATTCCTCGTCCTCTTGGAGATGATAGTGACCCCAACGCACACTAGCGATTTCCATATAACAACAAACCCCACCTCCACTATTTTTAATGATATTTAATGTTTGAAGGATCAGTCCCCGTAGGCGAAGCAACAACAACAATTTCTTCGTGGATGGTATGTTTATTTCTTAGAGCGTATGAATGAAGGAAGTCATAAATTTTTGGATCGGATTCACACACTAGTATTTTCCTCGGCGATCTGTGCACCCACAGATCTGAAATCAAGTGTTTTTTCTTTCTCAAATGTTTGACTCAGAAAATGATCTAGTATCAAATCACGAGATTGTAAAATTGTTGGACCAGCCTACCTGCACATGTCATAAGCAGAAGGAAAGCAGATCGTGACAAGAGACATGGTAAAGATATTGCACAGACCATTGTGCACATGTCAAGATTATTTAAAAAAAAAAAGAGGGAGGTATATTGCATTAAATTTTGTCTTTATATACAAATTTGTGCGCAATATTTTAGGAAATGCAGTATCTCCAAACAACCATGCAATATCCAACTATGCAATCTCCAAAAATAATGCAATCTCCAAGAATATCGATGCCATATCAATTCTAATGATCTGACCCTTCTTGCAACAGTGCAATAGAATAGCTAAGTGTGTGTCGACGGTGCAACAACAACCAACTACATCATAGCACGCTGGAACATTGATGAGAATGTGTTGCGGCATTGGATACTACAAAGAAGAAGGGATCTCCTCAGAAATTGATCCACCTCAACAATCTATGACAAGAATCCCATGCGCCATCTACATCTGGAATGAGAGTTGTAACATTGAAGGTACGAGCTTAATCCCACATGCAATCTTTACATGAGAACACTTTTTTACATATTGAAAATTGTCATTCCTTCATTTGTTGTCGAGCTCTTTACTTTGAACTATTTGGTTTTAATAGTGGTTGTGAGGTTAGAATTTTGTTTTACTGAAGTAAATGTCCTAATTTGTAATATTGATAAAGAGAAACTTAACCGATCAAAATACATTGTAAAATTAAAGTAATAAATTTGGAAAAATAAGGGATTTTGATTTGGGTTCATGCTTCGATGGCATAATATTATTTTTTCAATAGTTTGATACCTTCAAATTACATTATCAAATTATATTAGGTGGTATAGTTTAAATTAGTACTTGTCACTTGTAGTATTTAATTGGAGGTATAATAGTTTGATACCTTCAAATTACATTAGGTGGTATAGTTTAAATTAGTACTTGTCATTTGTAGTATTTAATTGGAGGTATAATAGTTTGATACCTTCAAATTACATTAGGTGGTATAGTTTAAATTACTACTTGTCACTTGTGGTATTTAATTGGAGGTATAATAGTTTGATACCTTCAAATTACATTAGGAGGTATAGTTTAAATTAGTACTTGTCACTTGTGGTATTTAATTGGAGGTATAATAGTTTGATACCTTCAAATTACATTAGATGGT
>SNQJ01S0022786.1:13477-27467 GCA_010110895.2 Picea sitchensis
TAAAGTAATAAATTTAACATAACATATACGTTATGTTATATAACATAACATATATTATATAACATAATGTTATGTAATATAACATAATATATATTAATAAATATGGAAAAATAAGGGATTTTGATTTGAGTTCATGCCTTGGTGGCATAATATAATTTTTCCAATGGTTTGATACTTTCAAATTACCTTAGGTGGTATAGTTTAAATTAGTACTTGTCACTTGTGGTATTTAATTGGAGGTATAAGGAGGGTCCTCAATATTTTGGAGATTCAATTTTTTGGATTTATATCCAAAATAAATTTGTAAAAGAGGATGGAAGTTTAATGTTCTTATTGAGAAAGAGGGTCTTTCCTTGTTAAAAAGTGGAACACAAGTCTAATTGAAAGTTTGGCAATGAGACGTGATGATAAAGATTGTAATTGAGAAGTGAATCACTCTTAGGTGTAAGAGCTCATTGTATCAAAAACAATAAAAGTTTATTTTTTTGTTGGATATGTTTTTAGACCTGGCCCGAAATTGAATAAGGGGGTCTAAGGAACATGGTGTGACTGTGTGTGACTTTGTATGTATTTTAGATATTGGATGGTGGATATTTCATTTGATGCTTATGTTGTCTAGTGTGACACATATTTAATACCAACAAACAAAATCAAGCACACAATTCTCATGCGCTCATAAAAGGGTAATGACACAATTGGAAATTAATATCATGTAAAGAGCAAATTGTTCAACTAGTCTTTTGAGGCACTGAATTGATCATTGAACTGTAAAAATTGAAGGATATATCATTGCATTTGAGCATTTTATTGTACATAGGGTAAAGTATAAATCCCTTTCAATTCAAAGTCAATTGTGAATGTTATCATCAAGACCTGCCTGAAATTTGAATGAGGTCAAGCAAGTCATCAAAGTGAATTCTTTGTAATCACACTTTAGGGGTGCATTTTCGGTTAAACTCGACACCCACAACTTGCTTGTGTCATTATATTCCCAAATCTATAGGTTGAGTGGTTAAAAATCAAATCATTGTAAACATCAAAGTTTGAGTGCATTTTCGGTAGTATCCGACACCCTCATCTTGCTAGAGACAAATTCAAATGAGTGTGACAATTCAAGCGAGTGTGAAGTTCAAGCAAGGGATTCAAGTGAGCGAGTTGCAAGTAAGACCTTTTTTGTCGAGTCAAATTGTAATCAGGATCTACCTGCACAAGGAGACCTAATTTAGTGTTTTGAAATGGCTCGAAGTCTCGAATTATTAGAGTTCCTGAACACTCCAATAAACACCATTGAAGGAAACACAATGATATTGAACAAAGAAAATCTTCAATCCGTGCTAAGTTGTTTGCAAATGACAGAAGCTAAAGTTAGACTTCTTCAATCTTAATCCTAACTATTGAATGATGAGTTGATAGATCTAAAAGATGAATAACTAGTGAAGTGTTATGAACTAGTTTTTGTTCAAAACAACTGTTGGTTTACTCTCTCCTATATACTGTCTGAGGTTAACGACCCAGGGTTCATTTCTGTTTGGGGTTCCAACAAAGCCTCTAAAACTATCGACCCTCCTGGTAAACCAGAAGGCAATGTAGCGCACAGAGTGCACTGCGTAGTCTCACCCAAGATAACTTTAATGAGTAGCTATAATACTCATGTGTTTACAGCCTAGGATTGAGTGAGAGATATGAGAATTGTATATTGAACAACTATCATAACTTGTAAACACCATGTATTGTCATTCATGATTATGCGGGAAATATAACAACTCATTCATTCAACATAGAAATATTTACTTAAAAGAAATAAAGACACACATGCATTCAATGTCATGACACAGGTGTTACCGTGGTTCACCCCCTCTCGGGCTACGTCCACAAAGATATGGCTCTCAACTCTTTTATTATAGTATTTTTGCATCTACAGCGCCATGCATGTTACAATTCTTCTCAGTTGGGTAAGGTCTATATGAGGTGGACTAGATCACACCAGGATTCTCAACTTGTGATCTAACCCTCAAGATCCACTCTCCCTAGTCCTCTCTAGCTCAACAACTTACAAGATTAGGTCATACAACAAAATATTACACATATCGACTTGCTATAATCAACTTTCTCTACAATAACGACTTATCTCTAGAAAAATATGAACCCTTATGATACCTAAGTATCTATATTTATACGTTTCTGGCTCTTCAACCATTACAATACATTACCAAAACCCTAACCCTAACGTCGTTAGGTTTTCCCTGCATGCACGCGTGTTGTTCTTCTTTCTAGCTATCGCTTTCCTCATGCATGCTTTCTCTCCCAAAACCACCTTGCTTTTCCGCTTTGGCCTATTTCCAACAGGTCCCCAACACTGACATGTGGCTCGCCCTGAGCCACCTAACACAAATATTCAATCTCCCTGGTGACCACCTGGAACTTTTCTTGGAGCTTTGTTGCCTGTGTTTGTGCCGGCACAGTCTTCTCCTTGAGTGTGTCCATTATCTGGACTGCAATTTCGTCACTGATCAATTCAACTCAATCTTCTTGGGTCTGTGCTATATGTGGCTTGGATTCCTCTTCCTGTGCCAGGACTTCTGCTACCCGCGCTTGAAATGGTTCCATTTGAGCCTGACGCTCCTTCTTCTGCGTTTGTGCAATGGTGAGTTTTGATTGTAGTCTCTTCATGTCCTGTGCCCCTTTGATGCGCTCTGTAATGGACATTGTCTTCTACCTCTACTTGAGGTCTTGGATAGCGACACTTATCCTTTCTTCTTCCTTGTCCCACTTCTGGAATTTATGATCCTATTCTAACTTTATCCAAAGCTATGTTTCTTTATCGAACAAGTCAGTTGTTGGGATGACCTATTTCTCTATCTCCCGTAGCTGTGTCGTTGCCTTTTTCTTTCTTTACTCCTTTACTGCTAGTGGAGTGGTTGGTGTGAGCTACTCTCAGAGATTCTCAATCTCCTTCTGATATTGATTGATTTCCTGGGCAATATGATCAATCTTTTCTACTGCTATGATTTCATCGGTCTGCACGGTCTTTGGGATCTTCTCGTAAGTTCCTGCCACTTTTCTTTCCAGTCTGTTCATGCACTCCCTCTCCTCTTGGGTTTCGAACTTAGCCTACTCATAGATTATTTCCAGTGCGTCCTACTTCTCTATTGCCTACTGCAATTTGGATAAGTCTGTGCATGCATGAGACTGTACCTCATGTGTAATGCTAACCTGCAACTTGTGTAGAGCTTCAGATGGTATCCGCGACAATACCAGTTGGATTTGGGTTAAGTCCTTTAGGGGTGTGTGACCCACGATCTCGTCCATGCGCAACATACTGGGTGTGATGTGGAATGTTGCACTCGACTGAGATATTGTATGAAGTGTATCATGCTCACCTTCTTCAAATATTTCCTCTGTCTGTGGTGCTTATGGCCTTGTTCCCATGCTATTTCCTGTTGTCTGTACTTCCCTAATTTGCTTGAGGAACTGTCGCATGTCTTCCATCTCCTCTTGAATTTTGTCCCTGTGGTGCACAACATTGTCAAAATTCTTGGATAGCCCATCCTGGACCATTCGGGCTATCATTTCTCCATCATCCTCAGTGATCATATATTATGGAGGTGTTCTTTGTGCCTTCATCTTCTTGCGTGCTCCTCCTATCTGTGTGGCTGGCCTCTTATTCCCACCTGGTTCCTGTGATTTGGGACTTGGTGCGTCCCCTGCGCCGCCTCAGCCTATTTTTGTTGCACTTGAGTCGGTTGCGTAGTGTTCTTTTTCCCCTTCTGGGTCCCTGTCTTAGCTGCCCCTTCTTCTGTTTGCTTTGTCTTTGTCTGGCCCGTCCTCCATTTCTTGGGCACTGGAACTTCTTGAGGCTGTGTTTCTCTCTGCCCTGCCTCTTCTTCCGCTTTCCTTCCCAACAAGTCTTGGGTGAGGACTGGAATATTCCATTCATCTTCCCATTCTTTGATCACCATGTTGATGTCGCCCTCTGTGATACAATAGCGCATTTGTAGCCACTTCTTATCGGGGTCCTTCAACGCCTGTATCCACATCACATGTCATGTGGACTTGAAGTTGGCAATGTCTTGATACTGCGCAACAACCCCTAGTGTTATTCTCCACATGTTGTTGATGGCCTCCTGCAAGTCGCATAGGTATCCTTCAAATATGGACCCCTTCATCCTTTTGTGCCTAGCATCCGACGTGGATTTCAACAATAAATATCTCGCTCCCTGATTAGGTTTGGGTCTGGTAACTAAAGTTACATATCTTGGTTCCCTCCATACCATAAAGGCTATTAACATGATTAGCCATGAATAGTGAAACTCTGTTCCTAGATCCTGCACATCCTTGCAGTCATCCAGGAACAAGTTCAAGAGATAGGGTGCCTAGCTCACTATGGTGCCCTCGGCACACTGAGCTGCAACTGTGACAACCCCAACCAAAACTTCCTCCTTGCAACATTTTCTTAGCAGTTTACAGGCCAAGAGTTTTGCACCCATTTGTGTTGAGACATCATTGATCCTCTTGATAATGATTCCTCGTGTCCCCCTATCGGTACCATACTTCTTCTTCATCTCTTCCGCTAATGCTTTCTCCTTGGCTTTGTCATCAAGAAACTGCGTGGGATCCATGCCCCAGGATGGCAACCCTATCATGTTCAAAATAAGCTCTACGTCTATCGAGACAAGCTTGTTCAACCATATGTCCTCGCCATGTGTGACTACCAACAATTGTGTGACGCACTCGCTTGTGTACTGTCCTCTACCAAAATGTGGTAGATCCAATAGACCTAAAAATCCTATTTTCTCCAACCCTATTGCCCATTGGAGTGGCTGATCAATCGGTTCCCCAACCAGATTTATGCCCACAGTCTCTAAGTATAGTCTCTTTGCAAATTCTGGAAACTTGTCTATGTTTGCTACATCGTGGTACATGTATTTTAGCTTTTCAATTTTCCCTAGCAATCTTGATTCCACCCGTACCCCATCTGGTATACACGGTAGAACGAGGGCTGCGATAGGTTGCTTGCGAGGTGACCTAGGTACCTGCTGCTTGTCTTTCTTCGGTGGTGGCTGGATCGAGGTTCCAGCGGCTCCTGTTTGTACTTCAAAATACCATTATGGCCAGCCTGTGACATCTTCTACTGTTCCTTCTGGTGGGTGGTCTGATACAGTGGTTTGAGAATCGTCTAGCTCGACTGCTACTTCTTGATTCATCATCGTTCCATTGACTCTCAGGGTTGCTTTGGTGTTCGCTGGTTGTGCATCCTTCAGGGTTTCTATGTCTTGGTTCTGCTGCTCCTATACCTCTGTCAGTCTATCTATATTTGTGTCCTCCAGTGCTAGCTGCTGGGTTTCTTCCACTACAGGTGTGGGGTTTACCGATTTTGTGTCTGAGGATGGGATTTCTTCGATATTGACGATCTTCGACGACTGATGTTCACCTTCTTCCAATTGTACCCGTGACTTGGTTCTAACTCTGGGTTGTCTAGCACTCTAGCTTGATTCTGCTTGTTTTGGTGGTGCCATGGTGGTGAATGTCAAATGTTTGTTGATCTTGAATGGTCTCTGTGACCTCTGTGAACCCCACTCTGTTCTCCTGAGCCTCAATTTCTCTCTGTTTGTTCTCTTTTCTAAAACAGACGCTTTTCTCCCGCCTCCATGTGTTGTATGGGAATCACATGAAGCTTGTCGAGGATGCTGCCTTAATTATGGGTTCAATGCACCTCCCGTTCTTTCTTACTTTCCATTACTCTACCTTGTCATCTTCAGTTGGCGCGATTAATGTGGTGTCCCATTGGTCCTTTCTGGCATTCAATTCCTCCTAACTCCATCATTTCGTACTGCTTTTGTTGTCTTTTTGTTTCCCGCTTGTTTCCCTTTTTACGTGGTAGTTTTCCTTCTCCTCCCCAAGTTTGTGTTCCTAAGTATGCATGCCATTTCTGTCTCCGACGCACTGTGCCTCTGTTGGTCTTTATTTTTTTTACCGCGCGGTGGGTTGTCGACTATCCTTGTACAACTTTAGTCGGCTCCCATTGATCATCCCTTTGAGTTCTATGCCTGATAAGTTTCTCAACTGTACAACTCCTCCATATGTGACATATTTTACTTCGTACAGTCCTAACCAATGCATTCTTAGATTTCCTGGGTGCTGAAATGATTTGTTGTCATACATTAATACTAGATCTCCTTCCTTGAAATTTTTCTTCTTGACGTTTCTATCATGCCAATATTTTTCCCTTGCTTTCTGAACTTGTTGGTGGAACCCTGCTAAGATCTAGTCTTCCTGCATGGTCATTAACTTATTTAGTCGCTCCTGTATTGCGCTTTGTTCTGTCATATGTGTAATTGCTGCTACGCACAAGCTCGATACTAATTATTCTAATGGCACCACTGCTTCTTGGCCATAGACCAGTTTAAATGGCGTGTTCCCTGTCAAATTTTTGCACATAGTCCTGTAGGCACATAATACTGCTGGTACTTTGAGGTCCCAGTCATCCCTGTTGACGTTAAAGATCTTTGTCAACGCATTCTCTAGGATTTCGTTAAATGCTTCCACTGTGCCATTTGACTGTGGGTGATATGGTATGCTCTTCTGATGATGGACTTCAATCTGTTCAGTCATAGTGATGATTGTGTTGTTTATCAAGTGCGTGCCTTGGTCGCTCATCAAAACTCTCGGGCACCCAAATCGAGTAATTACTTGTTAAAATAGGAAGTGTGTTGTTGTTTCTATGCTGCAATCCTTCACTAGTGCAGCTTCCGCCCATCTTGTTAGGTACTCCATCGTGGTGATAATGTACCTAGCTCTTGTTCTTTTTGCTGGTGGGTTGATTGGTCCCACAAAGTCTATTTCCCACTTATCGAATGCCTGCAATGTTACTTGTGGTCATAATGGAATCTTGTCCCTTCTGTTGGGCTTACCTACCCTTTGAAAAACATCGTATCTCTGATAATACTCCTTCAAGTCTCTGTGAATCGTCGACCACCATAGTCCTACGCGCAATACCTTCTACGCAGTAGCTTTGCCTACGTAATGTCATCCTGCTACTCCCTCATGGGCTTCTGTTAAGACTCTTGGTCTTTTGTGCTCTAACACATACCTTCGCAATATGCTATCTACGCCCATTTTGTATAAGTGTCCTACAATCAGTTGATAGTCTGTGGAGCATACTACCAGGCTTTTCTTCTGCATGGTGTTATATTGTTGCAGCATAGTACCTGTGCTCAAGTACTGAATGATATCTGCGAAGTATTCATCAGCGATATGGACTGAGAATAATTGTGCATTCAAGAAGTTGTCTTCTAATTTTGTAGGTTCTTCTCCATTTGTGACTCTTGATAGGTGGTCAGGTCCCTCATTCAATTTTCCTGGCTTGACTATTAATTCAAAGTCAAATTATTGAAATATTAGTAACCATCGATAGATTCTTCCCCCCAACACTGGCTTGTTGAATAGGTAGCTCAGGGCTGAGTGATCTGTGAAAATCTTAAACTTTTTCCCCAATAAGTAATGTATAAAATTTTGCATTGCATAGACCATAGCTAGGCCTTCTCTCTCTATAGTGTTATAGTTCTTCTCTGACTCTGATAGTTTCCTTCTCGCAAATTCTATCGGGTGATCCAAGTCTCCCACTCCCGGTTGCGCTAAGATAGCTCCAAGTGCTATGGATAATGCATATACATGCACGCGGAATGTCTTCTCCTAGTCTAAAAATACTAATATTGGTGCGGTGACCATATTTTCCTTTGGGGTATTCAGACCGTGTTGACACTTGCCGTTCCACTGAAGCTTTGTATCCTTTCTTAACAAATTTTCCATTGGTGCAGTAATCTGTGCATACTCTTTGATAAATTTCCTGTAGTATCCTGTGTGTCCTAACATCACTCTTAGTTGATGAACTGTTGTTGTTGTTGGTAAGTTAACAATTATTGCAATCTTTGCATGATCTACTAATAAACCTTGTTTGCATACTATATGGCCCAATAGTATCCCAAACGGTGTTTCGAATATGAATTTCTTTATGTTCAGTGATATCTGTTACTGCCTACATCTTTCTAACATCAGACATAAGACTTCTACATGGTCTTTCAATAAACTATAGACTGTCCAATCGTCCAGGTATACTTCGAGAAATTGGTGGATGAATTCCTTAAACACGACGATGACTAATATAGAAAATATTGCTGGTGCATTCTTCAATCCAACCACATGACTATGTAATGGTAGGATCCCCATTATGTCGCAAACATGATCTTGTATCTATATTCCTGTGCTATATTGATCTGATGGTAGCTTGAGAATCCATTAGTAAATGAGTAAGCTTCATGTCCACCTACATTCTCTAACACTTCATCCGTGAAAGGTGTAGGGAACGGGTCATGTAGGCATGCATCGTTCAACTTCCTCAAGTCGATGCATATCCTTATCCCTCCTTGTTTCTTGTCCCACACTACCATTAGGCTTATCCATTCTGATTCTTCGACCAATTCTATGATTCCGTCTTCGAGCATCCTGTCGATCTCAGCTTTGAATTTCTGCTTATATATTGGGTTCAGTCTGTATGGTCCTTGTCTAATCGATCTCACTTCAGTTCTGAGTGGTATCTTCATTTCTCCTAACTCTCTAGATATACCCTTCATCTCTGTAAATGTTGTGGGAAACAAGTCGTTGTATTCACACAATAACTCTGTTATTCCTTCCATAATTTTCTCATCCCATTAATCTCCAATGCTAGTCATTTTGGGATGCTCAATTGTCCCAATGTTGAATTTATTTACCTTGATCGACGCAAAAATAAATTCTAATTCTATAGGTGGTCCCTCCACTTCTATTTCACCTTCTGCTTCTTCGATCTGAATATCGCGTGGATCGTCTTCATCTGGTTCTTTCTCTTGCACATAGTAACATGACAATAGTTCCTTAACTGTCTGTTTATTCCATTGCTATTCTTCTATTATGAGTTCGAATTCTGGTCCCTTGATGAATATCACTCCTATTATTTGTTTAAGGGCTGCATCTATGTTGGGGTTCTCATGCTCGAATGAGAAAGTGACTGTAAAATTCTATTGCAATGTGGTCCAAGTTGTATTTCCTTTGCGTAGTTCCTGGTCTGTATACTAGTTCGTTGGTATGCCCTCTAGAGTGTGTATGAAATGATGAGGCCATTTATTTGGGGTTATCATTTTCCATAGCATTCTACGCTTCTCTAAGTGTTCCGCTGGTGCCCCTTGTCCATCGTACCTCTGTTTCTTGTTGTTTTTTTGTTCTGTGCCAAACCTTATGCACAGTAACTGCTTACATTGGTACCAATCTATGATTGTCTCTTTGTGTGCACCCCAGCATCTTGTAGGTGTGGTATTGAGTGATATATCAAGTGCTAACAGTCTCTGATTCTCTAAAACTTCATCTTCATACTGTCCCAAGAATGTTTCCAAATCGTTTATTCCATGGAAACTAAGTGGTTCCCTTATTTCCATGCATACCCATCATACTGCGTGGTCTATTTGTGCACATCTTCTTGTGGATACTTCATGTAGCCTTTGTTGCCAGTTCTCTAAACCGGTATATGAGTCTGGTGAACATGAAGTAATTCTCCACCAATTGAGTATCCCATCTACAGTTGGGTTCACGTAATCCTCATCATGCACAGTTGTTCTATACAACTGGTTAATTTCCTCTAAGTATAGGCAAGTAGGTTCTACAAACCTCTCCCCTTCCGATGGATCTAATGGCGCAATGACCCTGTATTCTCTTGACTCAAATGTCATTTTATTGATCTTCAAGTTGATTATGGCTTGGCTGTCAAACTCCCAATCCAGACCAAGCAACGCTAGGTAAGGTATTGTGTCGTCCACTATTTCAATTACTTCAAAATCTTCTTTAGTGCGCACTCCATCCAGGTCTACTGTCACTCCTTTCAGTCTCTCGATTGGTAGGACTCTATGTTGGTTTTCCAGTTTCAATTGAACATGTGAATATCCTAATGTGGGCTCTCCCATGCATTTCGATGTCTTCTTTGGTAATACATTAACTTTAGATCCTAGATCTAGTATGATATCTCCCATATTGAAATATCTAATGTTCGCATTCATTCTTAACTCCCTACTCGTTCTTCTCCTTGTATGTAGGTAATTGGCTATTTTTGGTTTTAGTTTTCCTACCGTCTGGATGCTACATTTTTCTAGTATGTTTTGAAACATTTTCATAGATGATGGATCATTTAATACCTTTACACATGATTGCAAAAGGCCTTTGATTGTACTTACTTGTCCCATGGTTTGCATTTCATTGGTATGATCCAATAACAGAGGCATATCGTACTCCAATGCTTCCCTTCTTTGCTGCGCAGTTGAAGTTGATGCCATGTCTTCCTTCTAAAATTATTGTATGGCTTCCTTAAATATTGCCTTCTCGTTCTACGTGTCGAACTGTTTCATTGGTTCGACGTTCCTCTTCACCCATTTATTTTGTGTTGGCTCTTGTCGTTCCCTGTTTTATCTCCTCCGCGAGTAACTATATTGATGTTTCTTCCTTCCTCCCTTGCTTCAGCTGAAATCCACTGAACATTTTGTTTATTATGGTTCCTCTTTTCCTAGATCTTTACTAATAGTGTTGGACATTCTTTTGTGTCGTGATCTGATGTGCGACAATACATACAAGTCACTGGTGGAAGCGAGCATTCTCTTGCATAATGTCCTGGTTGTTGACAATTGTGACATACCACCGATCCAGTGCCTATTCTAAAACCTCCTCTTGCTCATCCTCCACCTGTGTAGCCTACTCGATCTCCTCTCAGTGTGTTATACTGAGGCACCTGATTATATTGCACGATATTATACTGAGGTTGTGCTGTGTTGTATTGTGGTTGCGTGTTATTATATTGTTGCTGCACAATATTATACTACTGTTGCACAGTGTTGTATGGAGTTAGAACTTGATTAAACTGTGGTGCAGCTTGCCCAATCATCATTTCTTCCTGCACTCTATATGCATCTGATGTCCTTTCTTGCATCGACTCCATAGTTCTACAATATTTTTCGTTGTGGCCTACTTACTTGCAAAAGTTGCAATATGAACTCTCGAGACTGTCAAGTATTTCTGCATCATCATGTAGTGATAAGGATCGTGACCCAATTTCTTGCAGATTTCACACCATAGTCCTCCTGTTGGTAATGGATTTGGCATTCCTGCTTCCATATATTGCGTGAATGTTGGACATTCATTCTTTTGGTGTCCTTCTGTCCTGCATGTAGTACACCAAACGATTTCTCGTTTGTCCTTACTCTTATTCTGGTTTAGCTGAAATGTTAAGTTCTTCAGATCCTCCTTCAGTTCTTCAATAGATGGGTCCATATGTTGGTACTGGTTTTCTTCCAGTTGTAGGGCTTCCTATAGAGCTTCTACCTGTGTCCAGAACTTCTATTGTTGCAATGGGTATTTTAAGTGTGGTAGCAATGAATTGACGAATAGGTGCCTATGATGCATATCGGTCATGAGATATTTCAACGTCCCCTTCATTTGCTTGAATCTGTGGTCAATCTCCCATACATATTCTCTTGGTTTTTGTCTAATTTTGATCATCTCATTCATGTACTGATCCTTTGAACTCGACTTCTGAAATTCGTTTATTAGCAGTTTCTTCATGTCTGCAATTGTTCTGGTTGTCCCTGGTGGATTGTTTGTAGCTAAAATCATATACCAATCCATTGCGCGATCTCTTAGTGTAATCGCTAGATGTGCCAATTTAGTGTCTTTGTCTGTGATCTGTTTTTCATCCCAAATATTCTCACAGATGAACACATTTTTTCCAGGTCCTCTGATGCTTCACCTTTGAATTCTGGTAAACTGATCATAAGATCATGTCCTGCCATTCTAAATGCCGAACTACTACTTCTGTGCAGTGTATATAATTGACTAGTTCTACCTGAGCTAGCCCCTCCAGTTGTTGTTCCTTGTGTAGATGTACTTATTGTTGTTTGACTTCTTTTGAACTTCAGTTGTCTAAACGATGGTGTTCTCTTTGGTGTATTAGTCACACATAGGTTTATGGGTTCCACACAAACATTAATATGGATAGGATTGTTTCCTTCTCTTCCCGTTCTTGGACCTCTCGTCTTCCTCTCATATGTTGCACATAATATTTCCTGAATTTTCTCCACAACTCAAAGATCCTCCTCCTCTTCCTCATCACTCGCCAGGCCTTCCCTTGCGGCTACAAATCTCTTCTTGGTATTCACCTTGTATTGGTAGGGTACTCTGCTACTCGTCTTTCCAGTTGTCGCCATGATCTGCTTGATCTAGTCATCATTCATCATTATTGGGTCCAAGGGTTCCTCCTTCTTTCCCTTATCCTTTCCTCCTTCCAGTTCTCCTCTTACTGTCAGTGCTTCCCCCCTTCCCCCATGCACACAGGGAAGTTTAATTGTCTGACTCCATTGTCAGTACACCTTTGTTATATAGCAGTATATTAATAGAAGTATACAACGATCGAATGTACCTTCCTCAAGGTCCATGTAGGAACTCTTGCTCCGCTGTGATGTACGACTTCGCTGTGTCTACTACAAACTTTGTTATAAATCCTGTCACAATACTGTCAAGCCAAAAATCTACTGCGAGTGAATTTTTTTTTCACTTGTTGTAGCTTCTCAATCTGTACCGGGGTCCACTCTAACTGTCGGATATGGTTCGTTGTGTGGTTATCCTTCAACCTTAGTACCCATTCCTATAATATATGTGGAAAATCACAGAAAAAGACTTCATTCAAATCAGTAAAAACGTATTTCTCAAGATATTTGCGGGGTGTTACTCTAGGGTTTCTATTATCTTTCTGTGCAAACTCCAACTCTTTGGTTCTTAGCCAAGTTTCGATCTCTGATTTTGTGGGATTCCACAGTCTCAACATCCCCTTCTATTAGCTCATTGTTTTCTTTTCCACTTTAATATTCTTTTTCTCTGCCTCTTTGTATCTACTCAATCCTCTCCTGTTCCTACCAACGACAACATAACCATTTGTTGGTTTACTGTCTCCTATATACTGTCTGAGTTTAACGACCTAGGGTTCATGTCTGTTTGGGGTTCAAGCAAAGTCTCTAAAACTATCGACCCTCTTGGTAAACCAAAAGGAAACGTAGCTCACAGAGTGTACTGCACAATCTCACCCGAGATAGCTTTAATGGGTGGTTGTAATACTCATGTGTTTATAGCCTAGGATTGAGTGCGAGATATGAGAACTGTATATTGAACCATTATTATAACTTGTAAACACCATGTACTATCAATCATGATTATGCAGGAAATATAAAAACTCATTCATTTAGCATACAAATATTTTCTTAAAAGAAATAAATACACACATGAATTCAATCTCATAACACAAGTGTTACCGTGGTTCACCCCCTCCTGGGCTACGTCCACAAAGATCTAGCTCTCGGCTCTTTTTTCACACACGTTACAATTCTTCTCAGTTGGGTAAGGTCTATATGAGGCAGACTAGATTGCACCAGGCTCCTCAGCCTGTGATCTAACCCTCAAGATCCACCCTCCCTAGACCTCTCTATCTCAACAACTTACAAGATTAGGTCATACAACAAACTATTACACATATCGACTTTCTATAATCAAATCTCTCTACAATAATGAATTATCTCTAGAAAAATATGAACCCTTATGATACCTAAGTATCTATATTTATACGTTTCTGGATCTTCAACCATTACAATACATTACCAAAACCCTAATCCTAACGTTGTTAGGTCTTCCCTGCATGTGCTCGTGTTGTTCTTCCTTCCATCTCTCTCTTTCCTCGTGCATGATTTCTTTCCCAAAATCAACTTGCTTTTTTGCTTTGGTATGCTTCCAACAACAACCCTCTATATGATGATGATGATGATTTTTTTGATCAACATATAATGAAGGGGACACTCAGTAAGACAACTCCAAATGAAGAAAAATATGAAGCTATTTTGAACCTACATTTCAAGAGTTTTCTTTTGATTTCAAT
>SNQJ01S0022786.1:27670-47341 GCA_010110895.2 Picea sitchensis
GTTCCGTCGGCAACTTTCCGTTTTTTGTGTTTTTTTAGGTACCCGCGGGCTGTAGTGGGCCTGCTAGCGGGTACCCGCGGGCTGTAGTGGGCCTGCCAGCGGATGCTTTTTAAAAATGGAGTTTTTAGAAGAGTTGTTCATCATGGTTTTGGCAATGAAGGGCAATGAGTTGGCATGATGCTAGGTAAGCATGTGTGGTGCAATTTAGGGTTATAACAAGGTGGTATCATAATATAATTTTTTCAATAGTTTGATACCTTCAAATTATCTTAGGTGATATAGTTTAAATTAGTACTTGTCACTTGTGGTATTTAATTGGAGGTAGAATAGTTTGATACCTTCAAATTACTTTAGGTGATATAGTTTAAATTATTAGGTGGTATAGTTTAAATTAGTACTTGTCGCTTGTGATATTTAATTGGACGTATAAGGAGGGTCCTCAATATTTTGGAGATTCAACTTTTTGGATATCAAAATACATTGTCAAAATAAAGTAATAAATTTAACATAACATATACGTTATGTTATATAACATAACATATATTATATAACATAATGTTATGTAATATAACATAATATATATTAATAAATATGGAAAAATAAGGGATTTTGATTTGAGTTCATGCCTTGGTGGCATAATATAATTTTTCCAATGGTTTGATACTTTCAAATTACCTTAGGTGGTATAGTTTAAATTAGTACTTGTCACTTGTGGTATTTAATTGGAGGTATAAGGAGGGTCCTCAATATTTTGGAGATTCAATTTTTTGGATTTATATCCAAAATAAATTTGTAAAAGAGGATGGAAGTTTAATGTTCTTATTGAGAAAGAGGATCTTTCCTCGTTAAAATGTGGAACACAAGTCTAATTGAAAGTTTGGCAATGAGACGTGATGATAAAGATTGTAATTGAGAAGTGAATCACTCTTAGGTGTAAGAGCTCATTGTATCAAAAACAGTAAAAGTTTATTTTTTTGTTGGATATATTTTTAGACCTGGCCCGAAATTGAATAAGGGGGTCTAAGGAACATGGTGTGACTGTGTGTGACTTTGTATGTATTTTAGATATTGGATGGTGTACATTTCCTTTGATGCTTATGTTTTCTAGTGTTACACATATTTAATACCAACAAACAAAATCAAGCACACAATTCTCATGCGCTCATAAAAGGGTAATGACACAATTGGAAATTAATATCATGTAAAGAGAAAATTGTTCAACTAGTCTTTTGAGGCATTGAATTGATCATTGAACTGTAAACATTGAAGGATATATCATTGCATTTGAGCATTGTATTGTACATAGGGTGAAGAATAAATCCCTTTCAATTCAAAGTCAATTGTGAATGTTATCATCAAGACCTGCCTGAAATTTGAATGAGGTCAAGCAAGTCATCAAAGTGAATTCTTTGTAATCACACTTTAGGGGTGCATTTTCAGTTGAACCCGATACCCACAACTTGCTTGTGTCATTCTATTCCCAAATCTATAGGTTGAGTGGTTAAAAATCAAATCATTGTAAACATCAAAGTTTGAGTGCAATTTCGGTAGTATCCGACACCCTCATCTTGCTAGAGACAAATTCAAATGAGTGTGAAAATTCAAGCGAGTGTGAAGTTCAAGCAAGGGATTCAAGTGAGTGAGTTGCAAGTAAGACTTTTTTTGTTGAGTCAAATTGTAATCAGGATCTACCTGCACAAGGAGACCTAATTTAGTGTTTTGAAATGACTCAAAGTCTCGAATTATTAGATTTCTTGAACACTCCAATAAACACCATTGAAGGAAACACAATGATATTGAACAAAGAAAATCTTTAATCCGTGCTAAGTTGTTTGCAAATGACAGAAGCTAAAGTTAGACTTCTTCAATCTTAATCCTAACTATTGAATGATGAGTTGATAGATCTAAAAGATGAATAGCTAGTGAAGTGTTATGAACTAGTTTTTGTTCAAAACAACTGTTGGTTTACTCTCTCCTATATATTGTCTGAGGTTAACGACCCAGGGTTCATTTCTGTTTGGGGTTCCAACAAAGCCTCTAAAACTATCGACCCTCCTGGTAAACCAGAAGGCAATGTAGCGCAAAGAGTGCACTGCGTAGTCTCACCCAAGATAACTTTAATGAGTAGCTATAATACTCATGTGTTTACAGCCTAGGATTGAGTGAGAGATATGAGAATTGTATATTGAACAACTATTATAACTTGTAAACACCATGTATTTTCATTCATGATTATGCGGGAAATATAACAACTCATTCATTCAACATAAAAATATTTACTTAAAAGAAATAAAGACACACATGCATTCAATCTCATAACACAGGTGTTACCGTGGTTCACCCCCTCTCGGGCTACGTCCACAAAGATTTGGCTCTCAACTCTTTTATTATAGTATTTTTGCATCTACAGCGCCACGTGTGTTACAATTATTCTCAGTTGGGTAAGCTCTATATGAGGTGGAATAGATCGCACCAGGCTTCTCAACCTGTGATCTAACCCTCAAGATCCACTCTCCCTAGTCCTCTCTATCTCAACAACTTACAAGATTAGGTCATACAACAAAATATTACACATATCGACTTGCTATAATCAACTTTCTCTACAATAACGACTTATCTCTAGAAAAATCCGAACCCTTATGATACCTAAGTATCTATATTTATACGTTTCTGGCTCTTTAGCCATTACAATACATTACCAAAACCCTAACCCTAACGTCGTTAGGTTTTCCCTGCATGCACGCGTGTTGTTCTTCTTTCTAGCTATCGCTTTCCTCGTGCATGCTTTCTCTCCCAAAACCGCCTTGCTTTTCCGCTTTGGCCTGTTTCCAACAGGTCCCCAACATTGACATGTGGCTCGCCCCGAGCCACCTAACACAAATATTCGATCTCCCTGGTGACCGCCTGAAACTTTTCTTAGAGCTCTGTTGCCTGTGTTTGCGCCTGCACAGTCTTCTCCTTGAGTGTGTCCATTATCTGGACTGCAATTTCATCACTGATCAATTCAATACAATCTTCTTGGGTCTGTGCTATATGTGGCTTGGCTTCCTCTTCCTGTGCCAGGAATTCTGCTACCCGCACTTGAAATGGTTCCATTTGAGCCTGATGCTCCTTCTTTTGCGTTTGCGCAATGGTGAGTTTTGCTTGTAGTCTCTTCATGTCCTGTGCCCCTTTGCTGCGCTTCGTAATGGACATTGTCTTCTACCTCTACTTGAGGTCCTGGATAGCGACACTTATCCTTTCTTCTTCCTTGTCCCACTTCTGGAATTTATGATCTTGTTCTAACTTTATCCAAAGCTATGTTGCTTTATCGAACAAGTCGATTGTTGGGATGACCTATTTCTCTATCTCCCGTAGCTGTGTCGTTGCCTCTTTCTTTCTTTACTCCTTTACTTCTAGTGGAGTGGTTGGTGTGAGCTACTCTCAGAGATTCTTGATCTCCTTCTGATATTGATTGATTTCTTGGGAAATATGATCAATCTTTTCTACTGCTATGATTTCATCGGTCTGCACGGTCTTTGGGATCTTCTCGTAAGTTCCTTCCACTTTTCATTCCAGTCTGTTCACGCACTCCCTCTCCTCTTGGGTTTCGAACTTAGCCTACTCATAGATTATTTCCAGTGCGTCCTACTTCTCTATTGCCTACTGCAATTTGGATAAGTCTATGCATGCATCAGACTGTACCTCATGGGTAATGCTAACCTGCAACTTGTGTAGAGCTTCAAATGGTATCTGCGACAATACCAGTTGGATTTGGGTTAAGTCCTTTAGGGGTGTGTGACCCACGATCTCGTCCATGCGCAACATACTGGGTGTGATGTGGAATGTTTCACTCGATTGAGATATTGTATGAAGTGTATCATGCTCACCTTCTTCAAATATTTCCTCTATATGTGGTGCTTATGGCCCTGTTCCCATGCTATTTCTTGTTGTCTATACTTCCCTAATTTGCTTGAGGAACTGCCGCATGTCTGCCATCTCCTCTTGAATCTTGTCCCTGTGGTGCACAACATTGTCAAAATTCTTGGATAGACAATCCTGGACCATTCGGGCTATCATTTCTCCATCATCCTCAGTGATCATATATTCTGGAGGTGTTCTTTGTGCCTTCATATTCTTGCATGCTCCTCCTATCTGTGTGGCTGGCCTCTTATTCCCACTTGGTTCCTGTGATTTCGGACTTGGTGTGTCCCCTGTGCTGCCTCAGCCTATTTTTGTTGCACTTGAGTCGGTTGCGTAGTGTTCTTTTTCCCCTTCTGGGTCCCTGTCTTAGCTACCCCTTCTTCTGTCTGCTTTGTCTTTGTCTGGCCCATCCTTCTTGAGGCTGTGTTTCTCTCTGCCCTGCCTCTTCTTCTGCTTTCCTTCCTGAAAAGTCTTGGGTGAGGACTGGAATCTTCCATTCATCTTCCCATTCTTTGATCACCATGTTGATGTCGCCCTCTATGATACAATAGCACATTTGTAGCCACTTCTTATCGGGGTCCTTCAACGCCTGTATCCACATCACATGTCGTGTGGACTTAAAGTTGGCGATGTCTTGATACCGCGCGACAACCCCTAGTGTTATTCTCCACATGTTGTTGATGGCCTCCTGCAAGTCGCATAGGTATCCTTCAAATATGGACCCCTTCATCCTTTTGTGCCTAGCATCCGACGTGGATTTCAGCAATAAATATCTCACTCCCTGATTAGGTTTGGGTTTGGTAACTAAAGTTACATATCTTGGTTCCCTCCATCCCATAAAGGCTATTAACATGATTAGCCATGAATAGTGAAACTCTGTTCCTAGATCCTGCACATCCTTGCAGTCATCTAGGAACAAGTTCAAGAGATAGGGTGCCTAGCTCACTATGGTTCCCTCGGCACACTGAGCTGCAACTATGACAACCCCAACCAAAACTTCCTCCCTGCAACATTTTCTTAGTAGTTTACAGGCCAAGAGTTTTGCACCCATTTGTGTTGATACATCCTTGATCCTCTTGATAATGATTCCTCGTGTCCCCCTGTCGGTACCATACTTCTTCTTCATCTCTTCTGCTAATGCTTTCTCCTTGGATTTGTCGTCAAGAAACTGTGTGGGATCCATGCCCTGGGATGGCAACCCTATCATGTTCAAAATAATCTCTACATCTATCGAGACAAGCTTGTTCAACCATATGTCCTCACCATGTGTGACTACCAACAATTATGTGACACACTCGCTTGTGTACCGTCCTCTACCAAAATGTGGTAGATCCAATAGACCTAAAACTCCTATTTTCTCCAACCCTGTTGCCCATTGGAGTGGTTGATCAATCGGTTCCCCAACCAGATTTATGCCCATAGTCTCTAAGTATACACTCTTTGCAAATTTTGGAAACTTGTCTATGTTTGCTACATCGTGGTACATGTATTTTAGCTTTTCAATTTTCCCTAGCAAGCTTGATTCCACCCGTACCCCATTTGGTATACATGGTAGAAAGAGGGCTGCGATAGGTTGCTTGCAAGGTGACCTAGGTACCTGTTGCTTGTCTTTCTTCGGTGGTGGCTGGATCGAGGTTCCAGCGGCTCTTGTTTGTACTTCAGAATACCATTATGGACAGCCTGTGACATATTCTACTGTTCCTTCTGGTGGGTGGTCTGATACAGTGGTTTGAAAATCGTCTGGCTCGACTCCTACTTCTTGATTCATCATCGTTCCATTGACTCTCAGGGTTGCTTCGGTGTTCGCTGGTTATGCATCCTTCAGGGTTTCTATGTCTTGGTTCTGCTGCTCCTATACCTCTGTCAGTCTATCTATATTCGTGCCCTCCAGTGCTAGCTGTTGGGTTTCTTCCACTATAGGTGTGGGGTTTACCGATTTTGTGTCTGAGGATGGGATTTCGTCGATATTGACGATCTTCGACGACTGCTGTTCACCTTCTTCCAATTGTACCCGTGACCTGGTTCTAACTCTGGGTTGTCTAGCACTCTAGCTTGCTTCTTCTTGTTTTGGTGGTAAATGTCAAACATTTTTTGAGATTGAATGCTCTCTGTGACCTCTATGAACTCCACTCTGTTCTCTTGAGCCTTGATTTCTCTCTGTTTGTTCTCTTTTCTAAAATAGACGCTTTGCTCCTACGTCCATGTGTTGTATGGGCATCACATGAAGCTTGTCGAGGATGCTTCCTTAATTATGGGTTCAATGCACCTCCGGTTCTTTCGTACTTGCCATTAATCTACCTTGTCATCTTCAGTTGGTGAGATTAATGTGGTGTCCCATCGGTCCTTTCTGGCATTCAATTCCCCCTAACTCCATCATTTCGTACTTCTTTTGTTGTCTTTTTGTTTCTAGCTTATTTCCCTTTTTACGTGGTCGTTTTCCTTCTCCTCCCCGAGTTTGTGTTCCTAAGTATGCATGCCATTTCTGTCTCTGACGCACTGTGCCTCTGTTGGTCTTTATTTTTTTTACTGCGCGGTGGGTGGTCGACTATCCTTGTATAGCTTTAGTCGGCTCCCATTGATCATCCCTTTGAGTTCTATGCATGATAAGTCTCTCAACTGTACAACTCCTCCATCTGTGACATATTTTACTTCGTACGGTCCTAGCCAATGCATTCTTAGATTTCCTGGGTGCTGAAATGATTTGTTGTCATACATTAATACTAGATCTCCTTCCTTGAAATTTTTCTTCTTGATGTGTCTATCATGCCAATATTTTTCCCTTGCTTTCTGAACTTGTTGGTGGAAACCTGCTAAGATTTGGTCTTCCTCCATGGTCATTAACTGATTTAGTCACTCCTGTATTGCGCTTTGTTCTATCATATGTGTAATTGCTGCTATGCACAAGCTCGATACTAATTATTCTAATGGAACCACTACTTCTTGGCCATAGACCAATTTAAATGGCATGTTCCCTGTCAAATTTTTGCATGTAGTCCTGTAGGCACATAATACTACTAGTACTTTGAGGTCCCATTCATCCTTGTTGACGTTAAATATCTTTGTCAACATATTCTCTAGGATTTCGTTAAATGATTCTACTGTTCCATTTGACTGTGGGTGATATGGTATGCTCTTCTGATGATGGACTTCAAACTGTTCAGTCATAGTGTTGATTGTGTTGTTTATCAAGTGCGTTCCTTGGTCGCTCATCAAAACTCTCAGGCACGCAAATCGAGTAATTACTTTTTAAAATAGGAAGTGTGTTGTTGTTTCTATGCTACAATCCTTCACTAGTGTAGCTTCCGCTTATCTTGTTAGGTACTCCGTCGTGGTGATAATGTACCTAGCTCTTGTTCTTTTTGCTAGTGGGTTGATTGGTCCCACAAAGTCTATTTCCCACTTATCGAATGCCTGCAATGTTACTTGTGGTCATAATGGAATCTTGTCCCTTCTGTTGGGTTTACCTACCCTTTGAAAAACATTGCATCTCTGATAATACTCCTTCGAGTCTCTGTGAATTGTCGACCACCATAGTCCTACGCGCAATACCTTCTACGCATTAGCTTTGCCTGCGTAATGTCATCCTTCTACTCCCTCATGGGCTTCTGTTAAGATTCTTGGTCTTTTGTGCTCTAACACTTACCTTCGCAAGATGCTATCTATGCCCATTTTGTATAAGTGTCCTACAATCAGTTGATAGTTTGTGGAGCAGACTACCAGGCTTTTCTTCTGCATGGTGTTATATTGTTGCAGCATAGTACCTGTGCTCAAGTACTAAATGATATCTGCGAAGTATTCATCAGCGATATGGAATGAGAATAATTGTGCATTCAAGAAGTTGTCTTCTAAATTTGTAGGTTCTTCTCCATTTGTGGCTCTTGATAGGTGGTCAGGTCCTACATTCAATTTTCCTGGCTTGACTATTAATTCAAAGTCAAATTATTGAAATATTAGTAACCATCGATAGATTCTTCCCCCCAACACTGGCTTGTTGAATAGGTAGCTCAGGGCTGAGTGATCTGTGAAAATATTAAAATTTTTCCCCAATAAGTAATGTCTAAAATTTTGCATTGCATAGACCATAGCTAGGCCTTCTCTCTCTATAGTGTTATAGTTCTTCTCTGATTCTGATAGTTTCCTTCTCGCAAATGATATCGGGTGATCCAAGTCTCCCACTCCCAGTTGCGCTAAGATATCTCCAAGTGCTATGGATAATGCATCTACATGCACATGGAATGTCTTATCCCAGTCTGAAAATACTAATATCGGTGCGGTGACCATATTTTCCTTCGGGGTATTCAGACCATGTTGACACTTGCCGTTCCACTGAAGCTTTGTATCCTTTCTTAACAACTTTTCCATTGGTGCAGTAATCTGTGCATACTCTTTGATAAATTTCCTGTAGCATCCTGTGTGTCCTAATGTCGTTCTTAGTTGATGAAATGTTGTTGTTGTTGGTAAGTTAACAATTACTGCAATCTTTGCACGATCTACTAAAAAACCTTGTTTGCATACTATATGGTCCAATAGTATCCCAAACAGTGTTTCGAATATGCATTTCTTTATGTTCAGTGATATCTGTTACTACCTACATCTTTCTAACATCAGACATAAGACTTCTACATGGTATTTCAATAAACTATAGACTGTCCAATCATCCAGGTATACTTCGAGAAATTGGTGGATGAATTCCTTAAACACGACGATGACTAATATAGAAAATATTGTTGGCGCATTCTTCAATCCAACCACATGACTGTGTACTCATAGGATCCCCATTCTGTTGCAAACATGGTATTGTATCTATCTTCATGTGCTATATTGATCTGATGGTAGCCTGAGAATCCATCAGTAAATGAGTAAGCTTCATGTCCACCTACATTCTCTAACACTTCATCTGTGAAAGATTTATGGAATGGGTCATGTAGGCATGCATTGTTCAACTTCCTCAAGTCAATGCATATCCTTATCCCTCCTTGTTTCTTGTCCTGCACTACCATTAGGCTTATCCATTCTGATTCTTCGACCAATTCTATGATTCTGTCTTCAAGCATCCTGTCGATATCATCTTTGACTTTCTGCTTATATATTGGGTTCAGTCTGTATGGTCCTTGTCTGATCAATCTCACTTCATTTCTGAGTGGTATCTTCATTTCTCCTAACTCTCTGGATATACCCTTCATCTCTGTAAATGTTGTGGGAAACAAGTCGTTGTATTCATGCAATAACTCTTTTATGCATTCCATAGTTTTCTCATCCCATTAATCTCCAATGCTAGTCATTTTGGGATGCTCAATTGTCCCAATGTTGAATTTCTTTACCTTGATCAACGTAAAAATAACTTATAATTCTATAGGTGGTCCCTCCACTTCTATTTCACCTTCTACTTCTTCGATCTGAATATCACGTGGATCGTCTTCATCTGGTGCTTTCTCTTGCACATAATAACATGACAATAGTTCCTTAACTGTCTGTTTATTCCGTTGTTATTCTTCTATTATGAGTTCAAATTCTGGTCCCTTGATGAATATCACTCCTATTATTTGTTTAAGGGTTGCATCTATGTTGGGGTTCTCATGCTCGAATGAGAAAGTGACTGTAAAATTCTGTTGCAATGTGGTCCAAGCTGTAGTTCCTTTGCACAGTTCCTGGTCTGTATACCAGTTCGTTGGTATGCCCTCTAGAGTGTGTATGAAATGATGAGGCCATTTCTCTGGGGTTGTCATTTTCCATAGCATTCTACACTTCTCTAAGTGTTCCGTTGGTTCCCCTTGTCCAGCGTACCTCTATTGCTTGTTGTTTTTTTGTTCTGTGCCAAACCTTATGCACAGTAACTGCTTACATTGGTACCAATCTATGATTGTCTCTTTGTGTGCACCCCACCATCTTGCAGGTGTGGTATTGAGTGATATATCAAGTGCTAACAGTCTCTGATTCTCTAAAAAATCATCTTCATACTGTCCCAAGAATGTTTCCAAATCGTTTATTCTATGGAAACTAAGTGGTTCCCTTATTTCCATGCATACCCATCATACTGTGCGGTCTATTTGTGCACATCTTCTTGTGGATACTTCATGTAGTCTTTGTTGCCAGATCTCTAAACCAGTATCTAAGTCTGGTGCACATGAAGTAATGCTTAACCAATTGAGTATCCCATCTACAGTTGGGTTCACGTAATCCTCATCATGCACAGTTTTCAACTGGTTAATTTCCTCTAAGTATAGGCAAGTAGGTTCTACAAACCTCTCCCCTTCCGATGGATCTAATGGCGCAATGAACCTGTATTCTCCTGACTCAAATGTCATTTTATTGGTCTTCAAGTTGATTATGGCTTGGCTGTCAAATGCCCAATCCGGACCAAGAAACGCTGGGCAAGGTGTTGTGTTGTACACTATTTCAATTACTTCAAAATCTTCTTTAGTGCGCACTCCATCCAGGTCTACTATCACTCCTTTCAGTCTATCGATTGGTAGGACTCTGTGTTGGTTTTCCAGTTTCAATTGAACATGTGAATATCCTAATGTGGGTTCTCCCATGCATTTCGATGTCTTCTTTGGTAATACATTAACTTTAGATCCTAGATCTAGTATGATATCTCCCATATTGAAATATCTGATGTTCGCATTCATTCTTAACTCCCTACTCGTTCTTCTCCTTGTATGTAGGTGATTGCCTGTTTTTGGTTTTAGTTTTCCTTCCGTCTGGATGCTACATTTTTCTAGTATGTTTTGCAATATTTTCATAGATGATGGATCATTTAATACCTTTACACATGATTGCAAAAAGCCTTTGATTGTACTTACTTGTCCCATGGTTTGCATTTCATTGGTATGATCCAATAGCAGAGGCATATCGTACTCCAATGCTTCCTTTCTTTGCTGCACAATTGAAGTTGACACCATTTCTTCCTTCTAAAATTATTGTATGGATTCCTTAAATATTGCCTTCTCATTCTATGCATCGAACTGTTTCATTGGTTCGACGTTCCTCTTCACCCATTGATTTTGTGTTGGCTCTTGTCGGCTTGTGTCGTTCCCTGTTTTATCTCCTCCACGAGTAACTATATTGATGTTTCTTCCTTCCTCCCTTGCTTCAGCTGAAATCCACTGAACATTTTGTTTATTATGGTTCCTCTTTTCCTGGATCTTTACTAATAGCGTTGGAAATTATTTTGTGTCATGATCTGATGTGAGACAATATAGACAAGTCATTGGTGGAAGCGGGCATTCTCTTGCATAATGTCCTGGTTTTTGACAATTGTGACATACCACCGATCCAGTGCCTATTCTAAAACCTCCTCTTGCTCATCCTCCACCTCTGTAGCCTGCTCGATCTCCTCTCAGTGTGTTATACTGAGGCGCCTGATTATATTTCATGGTATTATACTGAGGTTGTGCTGTGTTGTATTGTGGCTGCGTGTTATTATATTGTTGCTGCACAATATTATACTACTATTGCACAGTGTTGTATGGAGTTAGAACTTGATTAAACTGTGCTGCAGCTTGCCCAATCATCATTTCTTCCTGCACTCTATATGCATCTGATGTCCTTTCTTGCATCAACTCCATAGTTCTACAATCTTTTTCGTCCTGGCCTACTTACTTGCAAAAGTTCCA
Source organism: Picea sitchensis (assembly GCA_010110895.2). NCBI lineage: Eukaryota > Viridiplantae > Streptophyta > Pinopsida > Pinales > Pinaceae > Picea > Picea sitchensis. The sequence goes on from SNQJ01S0022786.1 coordinate 39,190, forward strand.
ATATGAACTCTCAGGACTGTCTAGTATTTCTGCATCATCGTGTAGTGATAAGGATAGTGACCCAATTTCTTGCAGATTTCACACCATAGTCCTCATTTTGGTAATGGATTTGGCATTCGTGCTTCCATATATTGCGTGAATGTTGGACATTCATTCTTTTGGTGTCCTTCTGTCCTGCATGTAGTACACCAAACGAATTCTCGTTTCTCCTTACTCTTATTCTGGTTTAGATGAAATGTTAAGTTCTTCAGATCCTCCTTCAGTTCTTCAATAGTTGGGTCCATCTGTTGGTACTTGTTTTCTTCCAGTTGTAGGGCTTCCTGTAGAGCTTCTACCTGCCTCCAGAACTTCTATTGTTGCAATGGGTATTTTAAGTGTGGTAGCAATGAATTGACGAATAGGTGCCTATGATGCATATCGATCATGAGATATTTCAACATCCCCTTCATTCGCTTGAATCTGTGGTCAATATCCCATACATATTCTCTTGGTTTTTGTCTAATTTTGATCATATCATTCATGTACTGATCCTTTGAACTCGGCTTCTGAAATTTCTTTATTAGCAGTTTCTTTATGTCTGCAATTGTTCTGGTTGTCCCTTGGATTGTTTGTAGCTAAAATCATATACCAATCCAGTGCGCGATCTCTTAGTGTAATCGCTAGCTATTCCAATTTAGTGTCTTTGTCTATGATATGTTTTTCATCCCAAATATTCTCACAGATGAACACATTTTTTCCGGGTCCTCTGATGCTTCGCCTTTGAATTCTGGTAAAATGATCATAAGATCGTGTCCTGCCATTCTAAATGTCGAACTACTACTTCTGTGCAGTGTATATAATTGACTAGTGCTACCTGAGCTAGCCCCTCCAGTTGTTGTTCCTTGTGTAGATGTACTTCTTGTTGTTTGACTGCTTCTAAACTTTAGTTGTCTAAACGATGGTGTTCTCTTTGGTGTATTAGTCGCACATAGGTTTATGGGTTCCACACAAACATTAATATGGATAGGATTGTTTCCTTCTCTTCCCGTTCTTGGACCTCTTGTCTTCCTCTCATATGTTGCGCATAAGATTTCCTGAAATTTTCTCCACATCTCAAAGATCCTCCTCCTCTTCCTCATCACTCGACAGGCCTTCCCTCGCGGCTACAAATCTCTTCTTGGTATTCACCTTGTATTGGTAGGGTACTCTACTACTCATCTTTCCAGTTGTCACCATGATCTGCTTGATCTGGTCATCATTCATCATTATTGGGTCCAAGGGTTCCTCCTTTTTTCCCTTATCCTTTCCTCCTTCTAGTTCTCCTCTTACTCTCAGTGCTTCCCCCCTTCCCCCATGCACGCAGGGAAGTTTAATTGTCTGACTCCATTGTCAGTACACCTTTGTTATATAGCAGTATATTAATAGAAGTATACAACGATCGAATGTACCTTCCTCAAGGTCCATGTAGGAACTCTTGCTCCGCTGTGATGTATGACTTCGTTGTGTCTACTACAAACTTTGTTATAAATCCTGTCACAATATTGTCAAGACAAAAATCTACTGCGAGTGAATTTTTTTTCACTTGCTGTAGCTGATTAATCTGTATCGGGGTCCACTCTAACTGTCGGATATGGTTTGTTGTGTGGTTATCCTTCAACCTTAGTACCCATTCCTACAATATATGTGGAAAATCACAGAAAAATACTTCATGCAAATCAGTAAAAATGTATTTCTCAAGATATTTGTGGGGTGTTACTCTAGGGTTTCTGTTATCTTTCTGTGCAAACTCCAACTCTTTGGTTCTTAGCCAAGTTTCGATCTCTGATTTTGTGGGATTCCACAGTCTCAACATCCCCTTCTATTAGCTCATTGTTTTCTTTTCCACTTTAATATTCTTTTTCTCTTCCTCTTTGTATCTACTCAATCCTCTCCTGTTCCTACCAACGACAACATAACCATTTATTGGTTTACTGTCTCCTATAAACTTTCTGAGTTTAATGACCCAGGGTTCATGTTTGTTTGGGGTTCAAGAAAAGCCTCTAAAACTATCGACCCTCTTGGTAAACTAGAAGGAAACATAGCTCACAGAGTGCACTGCACAATCTCACCCGAGATAGCTTTAATGGGTGGTTGTAATACTCATGTGTTTATAGCCTAGGATTGAGTGCGAGATATGAGAACTACATATTGAACCATTATTATAACTTGTAAACACCATGTACTGTCAATCATGATTATGCAGGAAATATAACAACTCATTCATTTAGCATACAAATATTTAATTAAAAGAAATAAATACACACATGAATTCAATCTCATAACACAAGTGTTACTGTGGTTCACCCCCTCCTGGGCTACGTCGACAAAGATCTAGCTCTCGGGTCTTTTATTATAGTATTTCCGCATCTACAGTGCCACACACGTTACAATTCTTCTCAGTTGGGTAAGGTCTATATGAGGTAGACTAGATTGCACCAAGCTCCTCAGCGTGTGATCTAACCCTCAATATACACCCTCCCTAGTCCTCTCTATCTCAACAACTTACAAGATTAGGTCATACAACAAACTATTACACATATCGACTTGCTATAATCAACTCTCTCTACAATAATGAATTATCTCTAGAAAAATATGAACCCTTATGATACCTAAGTATCTATATTTATACGTTTCTGGATCTTCAACCATTACAATACATTACCAAAACCCTAATCCTAAAGTTGTTAGGTCTTCCCTGCATGCTCTCATGTTGTTCTTCCTTCCATCTCTCTCTTTCCTCGTGCATGCTTTCTTTCCCAAAATCTCCTTGCTTTTTTGCTTTGGTCTGCTTCCAACAACAACCCTCTATATGATGATGATGATTTTTTTGATCAACATATAATGAAGGGGACACTCAGTAAGACAACTCCAAATGAAGAAAAATATGAAGCTATTTTGAACCTACATTTCAAGAGTTTTCTTTTGATTTCAATGAAGAAAATCTTTCAATGATGCAACAACATAAAGTAAATCCACTTCCATGGATTCCAAAGCAACAAGTTCAAAATACTCTTTCCAAGCACATCATCAGACCTTGGGAAGAAATCATTTACAACAAGAATAGAACAGGTCTTGGATATGAAAATAAAGTTACCTTTCATATTCCTAATTATTCCAAACCAATCCAGTTCCAAAGTGATGGATTCCTTCAAGAAGTTTGAACTTCACCTGTTCAAATTCAACATCAGAATGATAAGTGCCAACATTGTAATCAAGTTTGTCACAAGGAGAATTAGTTTTTTGATCTCCATCATTGCCAACATTGTGGCAACCATAACCATTCTTCAGAAATATGTTCAACATTAAAGAAACCTACAAGATTGGAGATTCACTATGAATGGATCGATCCTTGGCAATGGTCATCAACAACCAAGTGATTATATAAGTCTTACCATAGAATTCAATCTCGAGTAAAGACCAATATTGCAACACATAACATTTTTTTACCTCACGTAAGTGGTCCTATTATGTCATAGCTTTCGAGCATGGGCCTCACGGGATGAGATAACATGTGTTTTTTTCTGCATGCCCACTTCATGTTGTACACAAGTGGAACAAGTATGGTACTCTCTTGAGCCTAGAAGGGGGGAATAAAATGATGTAACTCTTCTTTAACTTAGGGGGGGAGTTCAAAAATCAAATGAAGATGGTTCAAGAAACCACTTGAAGTCTCTCCTTTCAATTGGCAAAGGGGGGATTTGATGAAATTTTCCAAATGGGCAATGTAATTGAAGATGGTTGTTAGATCGAAAGTTTCAACAACAAATATGCCTGATGGGCATGAAATTTTCCAAATGGGCAACTGTAGTCTGTAGATGACAAATTTTGGTTGAATTATGGTTCAATGACTTGCAATTGAATCATACACATAATACATGATTGGGATGTTGTTGGACACCTAAAAGTGTTAAAATTGGTTAGTGGTCATCCAAAAACCATCAGATACATGGTATCAATTGGTCATTGGTCATCCCAAACCACATATTCAGAGAGCACTTTCAGTGATGCACTAATAGTAGAGTGGTGAGACTACATGTTCACCAATTAGTAGAAGACATTATATTTTTCTAGCTCAAATACTTGGCAAAATGATTTAATTGTCAAGCAATCAGGGAATGTTCAAGTATTTCAACTGTTCACTTCCGTATCTCAGCTCTCTTCCAGTTCATTTCAAATGAACCATTCAACATCTAGATTGGAATTTTTTTTCAGGAAGTTCTTCATTGAGGCTCAACTCAAGAGTTTCAATATGAAGACTTGGAATTGATACCATTTTATGCTTCATTGCTGGTATTATTGATCAAACTTTTGATTGAGGGTGAGAATGTTATCCTATGGCTTACCTTAACTAATCACTAAGTCTAATTGTCACCTATTTTTGTATTATTCATTTAGGATATTAGTAATATATTCTCAAGTGATGAATAATGAGTTAGTTAATATTTCCTAGCCTAGTCATCATGCATGATTTTAGGATCTAGAGAAAATCTCTCTATGAGGTGGAATCACCCATGGTACTATAAATATGTACCATTGGTGTGGATATAATTGAGTTGTCTAGTGAGCATTTTCTTCAATCTTGTTGTTCATGTCTATATTTTATCAGTACTCTAATAGACCATCCTTATTGGACCTTCGGGATCTACCCAGGAATCAAAATATTCCCTAAGATATAAAATCCTAACAGAGCTACCACTACTGACCACAACTAACATATACATGCATAGGTAATTTGAAAGAACATCCTTACCGGACCTTCAGGATCTGTCCAAAGATGATCAATCCCCTAGGATATAAAATCCTAACGGATCTACCCATTGTTGGTCAAAATAATATAGTATCATCAACATCACTCCCCCATTCAATGGAGGTCCTTTAAAACAAAACTAAGCTTGTCTCAGAAGTATTCAAACTTCACATGAGATAGAGGCTTGGTCAACACATCTACAACATGCTCATCTGTGCCAACATATTGGAGCTTTACAACTCCCCTCTACACCATATCACAAATGTAGTGATACCAGATATCTATGTGCTTCGACTTATCATGCAAAAGTAGGTTCTTCGTCATCTTTATGCAACTTTGGTTATCACATAGAATCACGGTGGCTTCCATCTCCAGATCGAATAGACCTATCAACAACTTCTAAATCCATATGGATTCACAACTAGAAGAACATGTAGTAATGTATTTCTCTTCTACCATGCTGAGAGAAATGGTGAATTTCTTTCTGCTTTTCCATGAAGTCATGATTGACCCCGGAATGAAATAACATCCTGAAGTGATCTTTCTATCAGAAGCACTTCCATCCCAATCTAAATCAGTATAACCAAACATTATGAAGTCATGATATCTAGTATAACAGAGGCCATAATCCAACATACCCTTAAGGTATCTCATCACATGCTTTGCAGCTACAAGGTGAACACATCTGGGCTCTACCAGATAGTGACTCAAGTTGTTCACAATGAAGAATATATCTAGCCTAGTATTCGTTAGATACATCAACGAACCAATAATCTGTCTATATAGAGTAGCATAAACCAACTCTGACGAAGTATGAACCAGGAGATTCAAATTCATTTTCATGGGTGTGTTCATGGATTTACATTCCAACATGTCAAACCTCTTCAATATTTCAACTGCATACTTCCCTTGGTTAAGGGATATCTTATTTGGGCACTGCCAAACTTCAATACCTAAGAAATAATGCATCAGGCCTAAGTCTTTCATCTCAAACTCTAGAGTGAGCTTCTTCTTACAATATATGATGAGATTTTCTTCTCTTGTTAAGAATAAGTCATCCACATACAATAGAAATATAATTGGCTCATCATTCATAACCTTGAAGTAAAGGTTAGAATCAACTTTACTCTTGGTAAATCCCAAGCTTGTCAGGAAACTATCAATTTTTCCATACCAAGCTCTAGGAACTTGCTTCAACCCATACAAATATTTCTTCAACCTGTAGATACAAGTCTTTCTATCTTCAACTTCCAACCCTTGTGGTTGTTCTATATACACTTCTTCTTCAATAACACTATTTAAGAAGGTTGTTTCACATCCATATAGTGTAACTTCCACTTCATTTGGCTACAAGAGCTATACCTTCCTCTTGAGAAAAACCAAGAGCCACAAATCTTCAATATTTCCGTTTGGTACATGTTTTATCTTGTATATCCACATGGAAGATACCACATCTTTTTTCTTTGGTCTGGAAACTACTTCCCACAAATCATTCTTTATAATGGAATGGTATTCTTTTGTCATGGAATCCACCCATTCTTTATTTTGAATGGATTCTTCAAAGCAAGTAGGTTCCTTTTCTATGAGATCACACATGAAGGCCATATAGCTGGAGAATGACTTAGGTTTCTTGCTTTGTCTCATGGTTCCTTCTGGGGCACCATACTTCTCTGCATGTTGAACATGTTCTCTATCCCAAGATGGCTTTCTCTTGTGAGAGATAATCATATGGGGAGGTTCTTCAGATTCTATCATATCATGATATTATAGAATCACATCATGAAGGGTAACTATAACTTCCTTCATAGGTTCTGCAAATCTGGGAGCTACAGGTTGTTCTTCATAATCTTCTTCAAGATGGAATTTCCTTGATCTTCTTGAGTGCTACATATTCATCAAAGGTTACATATCTTCTGATCTCAATATGATGGTAACTTGGTATGTAAATTATGAATGCCTTAGATACCTCACAATATCCAAAAAATATTCCCTTCTTTCGTGAGGGATCCATCTTAGTTCTCTTTTCTTTTGGAATGTGTACAAATACTGGACAACCAAATATTTTGAGATAGATTACTTTTGGATTCTTTTCAGTGAACATTTCTTCAGGGGTTTTGAATCCAATTTCATTATGGGATAATATGTTTTGGAAATAAACTGTTGTTCTTGCTACTTCATCCCATAAGTGCATTGAAAGATCTTGATCATGAATCATAGTCTTTATTGCTTCCATAAATTTTCTATTCTTTCTTTCTTCTACACCATTTTGTTGAGGATTATAGGGAGTGGTAAGATCCCTCTTAATCTTGACATCTCTACAAAAGTTTCCAAATTCATTTGAGGTGTATTCTCCTCCATTATTTGACCTGAGTTTCTTGATTTTTCTTTTCAGAGAGGTTTTCTACCAAGGCTTTGAACTCCTTGAACTTTCTGAGTACTTCATATTTTGATTTTAATAAATAAACCCAAGTCTTATGAGAGTAATCATCAATAAATGACGCATAGTATACATTACATTATGGGATAATATGTTTTGGAAATAAACTGTTGTTCTTGCTACTTCATCCCATAAGTGCATTGAAAGATCTTGATCATGAATCATAGTCCTTATTGCTTCCAAAATTTTTCTATTCTTTCTTTCTGCTACACCACTTTGTTAAGGATTATGGGGAGTGGTGAGCTCCCTCTTAATCCTGATATCTCTACAAAATTTTCCAAATTCATTTGAGGTGTATTATCCTCCATTATCTAACCTGAGTATCTTGATTTTTCTTTTCGGAGATGTTTTCTACCAAGGCTTTGAACTCCTTGAACTTTCCAAGTACTTCCTCTTTTTATTTTAATAAATAAACCCAAGTCTTATGTGAGTAATCATCAATAAATGACACATAGTATACATACCTACTTAGAGATATTGATGGCATTGGACCACATACATTTGAGTGGATGAGCTCCAAGATTCTTTCTGCTTTACTGTCACTCTTTGGGAAAGGATTCTTTATGTTCTTTCCTTGTGCACATCCCTTTCATACACCTTCAAAATCAACCTTAAATTCTGGTAAAACTGTAACTACCTTGCTTACATATGGTAAGGATTTGTAGTTGATGTGATCTAGTCTTCTATGCCAAAGTTCACAAGGACTCTCAATGGAGTGAGTCGAGGTTGCATCTGAGTGGCCTTTCAACTTGTACAAACCACCTTCTTATGTTCCAATAAAAACTGCATCTTCTATAGTTTTTCCTTTAGGAAACATAAGAACTTCACCATCTATGAATGCAACCCTGAAACCTTTCTTATCTAGAGTTGAGATAGAAAGTAAGTTCTTTGTCAAACCTGGTACATAGAGTACATCCTTTATTCTCATTGGAGTTCCTGAATCCATTTTA
>SNQJ01S0022786.1:71737-100857 GCA_010110895.2 Picea sitchensis
GGATTATTTAAATATTAAAGTGAAGTGACAAAATCAAAGAGTATTATTTAAATAATAAAGTGAAGTGACAAAGTCAAGGAGGATTATTTAAATAATAAAGTAAATTGAGAACTTTCTAATTATGGAAAGTGGTTATAAGAAGGCTAACCCTAAAATGAGGAAAATGGGTTAAGTGGTCAAGTGGCTATTGGATATATGGACAAGTGGCAAATTGGGCAAAGTTGAGCATAGGTGACTATGTGGACAAAGTGGTCTAGAATATGCTTCTAAGGAAGCTACATGAAAGTATAAATAAGTTGCAAGGCTCTCTCATTTCAATCACACTTGAGCATATTGAATATCTACAGGTGACTGAGGTAACCAAAGGATATCTAAGCCAAATTTCAGAGGGAAGGTGAAGTAAAGATGGCCGAAATTCAAGGGAGGATAAATTCTTTTGATGATGTTTTCTAAGGTATGTTATTTACAGGTCATCTCACCATTTTCGCAATAACATTTTTTCTAGAATGATTCAGACCACAAAATTGGGAGGCCATTAAGAAATCATATTCAAGTATCTATGGTAAGAATTTCATCTTGTGGGTCGTTGTGTTTGTGGAGTTACACTCCGTGGAAAATAGGGCTTTTGGCTATTCCTAAAACTAGTCTAAAACATGTGTTTCAGGTAAAAACGTCATAGCTTCTTCATAACAGATCCAAATTCAGTAAGACCAAATGTTTTGGTTAGAGTAAAATCTGTATTATTCTATGTACAATTTTCAGATACATACAACAAATATTCCATGCGGGGCACGCTCTACAAGTTTGCTTTCTAGAATAAGCCAAAATTCAACAAGGTATGGCATTTTTTCTATAACTCATTTTTCGAGAGGTTCCAAGTAGTGACACCTGGACGAATTGCAGAAAACACATTGAAGAACATTATGTATTATTTTCAGATCTTTATTCATTACAGGTACATAATTATGATTATTTCACTAATCCAAAACTAGTCATGTGAGACTAAAGTAAAGTTTGATGAAAATGATAGTCTTTTGTTGTTAAAGTTAAGGAAGGTTTGCAGGTATGAAATCATATACACCAGGTCTATTACAGAGTTAAAAATAATATTTGGATGATGAAATTGATGAGGGATTTTGGTTGAGGTTGAGGTACAGGTTGGTGCATGGTTGATGCACTTGTTTATGGTACATGTTGATTACAGGTCGAGGTACATGTTGATGCATGGTTTAGGTTATTGGTACAGGTTGTTTGGTGCAGGTTGATTGGTACAAGTTTACAACAATATATCTCACAGTGATAGTGTGATAATGGTTCCATCATTCTACTTATATGTCAGGGTGATTGGACGGGGCAAGGACATGTGGTTGTAGCCACCTTCTGGTTGTAGCTGGAGAACATAGGGGCTTGTAGCCTCCTTCTGGATGTAGCCAGAGAATTGGGGAGTTGGAGCTTCCCTCAGGTTGTAACCTGAGAAACTAGGGGGTTGGAGCCTCCTTCCAGTTGCAGCTGGAAAACAAAGGAAGTTGGTGCTTCCAATGAATGTAATTCTTTAAGACATGTAAGAAAAAACATTCTGTGTTTTTCTCCTACTTTGGGTTTTCACGTAAAAACACTAGTGTATTGTGTATGTGTATGATTGTTCATTTGTTCATTGTTTATTCACTCTACAAATATTGGATGATGATGTTACATTGATATAACATTTGCATTATATGGTTAAAAATGATTAGATTGCTCTATTACCGATTCACCCCCCTCTCACTAATCCAACACTCTAGAGCAATGATGGTTGTTTGTGTCCTTCTCTCAGATACTGATACTATCGATATTATTTTGTTGATCTCTTTTATGTAGAATTATCTCAAATTTTGTTGTGTAACGAGCACACTCCTGCTCCTTCCTGGACGTAGAAACCAACGGGCCAGATCTCTTTCTCCGCCCGATCTGACGACTACTGTGCTCCCTCCTAAGCTTGCGCACTATCTTCTGAGACTTGGAAGAATTTCAAGTTCCCTAAGGCCTCGACCTTTGCCTTTCTTCTCTGCGAGCTTCTTTACCTGAGTTCTCGCTGCGCACCCTGAAAACGCTAACTCCTCCTGAGCTTCTTAACCGCTCAGACCCCTAAGGGATTTTATCCTTTTGTCTTCTCCCTCAGATGGAGAATGTTTGGATGCCCTCCTAGCTGTCCTTCTACTCAAGCAACTTCTTGCTGAGCCTTCAGGGTGTTTAACAACCCTGTGAAGATCCCTCAGTGGATTCTTCCTTCAAATCACATAACTCAAAAGAGTTCTCTTCTCTTCTGTGTCTGTCTACACACCCACTCAATGCCCACCTGACAGAGTATCTTCTCCCAGAACTTCCAACAGTTCTGTCCTCTATGCACTCCTTGCACCTGCTCAATGCCCACTTGGCAGAGTTCTCAGAATCCTGAGTGATTCTGGTTCTCTTTTGAGAACTCATAGCAGAGTTCTTCCTTTGTGCACTCCTTGCACCTTCTCAATGCCCACCTAGAAGAGCTCTACAAAACTCCTCAGAGCTTCTGTCTGCAACTGTGTCTTCTCCCACACAGCCTTTCCTCCAAGGTGTTCAACAACCTTGAGGTATTCACCGAGTTGTTGACTCCAGTTCCTGTGCCGCATCACATCTTTATCTGAACCCGCAGTGTTCAGAAATGCATCCTATGTGCATGGCTATCAGAACCTGTAGTGTTCTGTCGCACCCTCCTGGTATGAAGCCTCAAAGACCTTCACCTGAAATCAAAATAACCTGCAAATTCCTAGCATACATTCACAACATATAAAGAACACTCACATACATCCACATAACATAGAAATACATGCAGGAAAAACTGCTTCTGTTTATATTAAAATATGGAAAATGCCTGTATTTACAAAGTGTTCCTGAGCACGGCCTAAAACAAGGTCTCATATATTCTCTCTCTTCTGCTCTCTACTCGTAGATTCTAGCTTGAATACTACTCGACTCTCTACCTCAACTACTCCTACAAAATGAGATACAAAATCTCTTTTACCTGAGGGGGATCTTCGAGCTCTTCCCTCCAACCTACCTACCCTATTCAATTGCATTGAATGGGTTGTCTAGTCCACATCTGGATCTAGATCTCAGCCTTACAAACATTAAAGGCCGATCTACCTAATTCCTACACAAAGGCACGACTTCCCAACTCAACAGCTTAAACATTTAATTACATTCAATTCAGATTTAAATGAGGACTGCGTCTCTCTCTTAAGCTTTGAAAGCACGTGCTCGACGTGGCTGGTTGGCTAGCTGGTTGATGTGGAGAGATGTTCCTACATCATACTCCTCAGCTACAAAAAAAAATCATGAGCTCCTGCTCATGAGCTTCCCAACTCAGCTGTTGAAATCCTCCTGGATCCCAAACAAATATCTGGAGCTGTTCATTCGCTCCATTCTGCCGCTGCTTCTGCGTTGCTGCTGCTACTGCTGCTTCCTTCTTCCTGTTCAGCCTCTCCTTGCTGACAGTGTCTGCTGATCGAATCATCAGCTCCATGATCTCTTCTATCACTTCATCCAGCTGCTCCCATGGATGGCTATGCTCATGCAGTCTCCTCAGCTACAATTTTTTTTGGCACATGAGAAGATCATCATGATATCCCATGCCTCCTTCATCAGTTTCCAACTTCACCTGTTGGATGTGCACGCTCTGCACTTTCACCCTTCTCTCCAGGGCTTCAACTTGTTGCCATAGATCAACAAAACAAATTTTGTCTGCCTCCCATCCTTCTTCTATTGCAAACTCCCACGTTACAGTCTCTTCAACTTCTTGGCTGAAAATGTTGAGCCATTCCTCAGAATGCTTCTTCATCCTCTTCTGCTTCTTTTGCTGTCAGCTCCAATGCTATAGCTCTTTCAGCTTGTTGGCTAAAAGTAATGAGCCATTGCACATAATGCTCATTTTCCCCTTCGTCTACTTCTTCTTCTTTCCTGTCAGTCACAACTGACTATTCTTCTGCTATTGCTGCACCTGCAACACAAACTCCTTCCTCCTCTGGGCTAAGTGGTAGGAATATTCCAATTCCCCCAATCATTAGAAGGTCCCTCAGATCCTCCTCTTCTGTCAGCTGCACCTGCTAATCTAAACTCATCTCCGAGCTCACCTGCTCTGTCATCTCCTCAGTTTGATTCCAACTCATCGACTCATCCCTTCCCACACGACAATATGGGATGTGTTCACTGCCCTCCTGGAAGATTATGAGATCAACTGATCCCATATTCATCAACACTCCTTGCTGAATTGAACTCACCTCCGAGTCCATGAGACTTTCAGATAGTCTCGAATGCTCATCTCTTCCCACCTAGAAATCTGAGATGCTTCCACTGCCCTTCTGACAGTCCTTGGAATCAACTGATTCCATCTCTATTTCCTTTCCCACCTAGCAAACTGGAAACCTTTCGCTACCCTCCTAGCAGTCTTTGAGATCCCACAACGACCTCATTCCACTGCCCAACTGGAAATGTGAAATTCCTCGGCTGTCCTCCTGACAGTCTCTGAGATCTCGCAGTGATATCAACTCGTTGCCCACCTGGAAAAATGGAATTTCTTCTCTGCCCTCCTGGTAGTTCTTGAGATCCTCAGCTGATCCCAATTCATTTTCTTCACCAAGAATTTTCCCAGTCTTTGGTTCACATATCTGAACCATTTCTTCTTCTGGTCCCTTGAGGTTTTCAGCATACCTCAACCATCTTTTTAACAACCTGCTTTGCCTTATGGCCATCAACTCCTTGACTGGCCATTTTACTTTTGGCTCCTTCATGGGCCATTCATATACCCATCTTGACTTGGCTTTCTGCCGCATCCGCAGTTCAAGCTCTTCTATGTCTTCCCTTAGTTCAACGAGCTCTTTATCCATTTCTGCAATCTTTTCTGCCTTGCTCTTCCTCCCAGCATGCCTATGGTCTTCACTAACCATGGTGTTGTCTCTATCTGCTCTCCTAGAAAACCTGCTACTGTCACTCTGCAAACTTGAGTGTCCCAGCTTCATCCTACAGTCTCCCTGACTATCTTCTTGATTGCTGCCTACCTGCAAACAACCGTCACAGAGTCTCCATCACTCCATCTTCTTTTCTCTCCTCTGTTTTCTTGTAACATACAAATAGAGTTCTAGCTCCGATACCACTTGGCGTGTATCAGAGTTCTCTTTACCTCTTATGCCTCTCTTGCCTGAAATACACAAACAAGAATCAAGCTCTGATACCACTTGATGCAGATGCAAATATGCACCCTACGTCCACTCATAGGATCGATCAATCATTTCACGAGCCGAAGCGGCTCATTCGATTCCCTGCTGGAATCTCTGATGAAAACCCCATCCACAGGTCCTTCTTCACTCTGTCACAACCTCTGCACGCGCCTATGACCTTTCCCTGATTTAATTTTGGGTTTCGGGGTTTCGTGATCCCCAACGTCAAGAGTTCCTGTCCTCTCGAACTCCCGATCTCCGATTTGACGACACGCTCCTTTTACATGTCATCTCCCCTGGCTAAACTCCTGGCCCATATGACCACTATCCCATAAGACCACAGCCTTACCTCCCTATCGGGGTTTTGGACTTTGTAATGCTGAAGTGCGTAAACCTCTTGTCCACGAGATTCGCGATATCTCGATTCCTGAAATGCCGATGGACAACTTCCTTTCGGGACTTCCACGATGGCTCCGATCGCTGCCATGCGTCCCCTCAAGATGGACGTTTTTGATCGTCTCTCACGATTTCGCGACTTCTGATGCTCTGAAAGTCTTTCCCTCTGGATTCGCGAAATGTCGAACCCCGATGCACCGGTTTGACTTTTCTATCGGGACTTCCCCTGATAGTCTGGATCTCCGCCACGTATCCCGACTGATGGACGACCCTGATCCAATCTCGTGATTTCGGAGTTTCTGATACCTTGATGACATAAATTCTCTATCAACTCAAAACCCTAGTAGCTGATATCTCGATGGGTCGCTTGATCCCCGCCACGCGTCTCCGCAAATGAACAACTGCGATTCTTTCGTTGTTTCGGGACTTGAAATGTCCCGACTTTCTCGACCTCAGGACCTCTGATATCCCGAGTGCCAATATCTCGATGTCTAGTGTCCGGATCTCCTGAATGGACGATCACGTGACACGTGTCCTCTCTCAGATGGACAACCCAGATTTGTGTCAGGGTTTTCAAGGTGGACTTACCCGATCTCCTGTCCACGGGAATGCCGATTTCATGAACTCCGATATCCCGATGGCCCCGCCTCTCGTCGGGATTTTCCCCTCGGCTATTCCGGATGGTTTAACCACCGTGCACCTTCTGACCGATCCAACGGCTGACGGGATTTATGAATGAGATCCAACGGCTCACAATCTCCCCCTTCCATGCACTTATCCTGCTCCTTCCTGGACGTAGAAACCAACGGTCCAGATCTCTTTCTCCGCCCGATATGACGACTACTGTGCTCCCTCCTAAGCTTGCGCACTGTCTTCCAAGACTTGGAAGAATTTCAAGTTCCCTAAGGCCTCGACCTTTTCCTTTCTTCTCTGCAATCTCCTTTACCTGAGTTCTCACAGTGCAACCTGGAAACGCTAACTCCTCATGAGCTTCTTAACTGCTCAGGCCCCTAAGGGATTTTATCCTTCTACCTTCTCCCTCAGATGGAGAATGTTTGGATGCCCTCCTGGCTGTACTTCTACTCAAGCAACTTCTTGCTGAGCCTTCGAGGTGTTCAACAACCTTGTGAAGATCCCTCAGTGGATTCTTCCTTCAAATCACAGAACTCAAAAGAGTTCTCTTCTCTTCTGTGTCTGTCTACACACCCACTCAATGCCCACCTGACAGAGTATCTTCTCCCAGAACATCCAACAGTTCTGTCCTCTATGCACTCCTTGCACCTGCTCAATGCCCACCTGGCAGAGCTCTCAGAATCCTCAGTGATTCTGGTCCTCTTTTGAGAACTCACAGCAGAGTTGTTCCTCTGTGCACTCCTTGCACCTGCTCAATGCCCACCTGGCAGAGCTCTGCAGAACTCCTCAGAGCTTCTGTCTGCAACTGTGTCTTCTCCCACACAGCCTTGCCTCCAAGGTGTTCAACAACCTTGAGGTCTTCACCGAGTTGTTGACTCCAGTTCCTATGCCATAGCACGTCTTTGTCTGAACCCGCAATGTTCAGAAATGCATCCTCTGTGCATGGCTATCAGAACCCACAGTGTTCTGTCACACCCTCCTGGTATGAAGCCTCAAATACCTTCACCTAAAATCAAACCAACCTGAAAATGCCTAGCATACATTCCCAGCATATAAAGAACACTCACAGACATCCACATAACACAGAAATACATGCAGGAAAAACTGCTTCTGTTTATATTAAAATATGGCAAATGCCTGTATTTACAAAGTGTTCCTGAGCACGGCCTGTAACAAGGTCTCGGCTCTTCTCTCTCTTCTTCTCTCTACTCGCAGATTCTAGCTCGAATACTACTCAACTCTCTACCTCAAATACTCCTACAAAATGAGATACAAAATCTCTTTTACCTGAGGGGGATCTTCGAGCTCTTCCCTCCAACCTACCTACCCTATTCAATTGCATTGAATGGGCTGTCTAGTTCACATCCAGATCTAGATCTCATCCTTACAAACATTAAAGGCCGATCTACCTAATGCCTTCACAAAGGCACGACTTCCCAGCTCAACAGTTTAAACATTTAATTACATTCAATTCAGATTTAAATGAGGACTGCGCCTCTCTCTTCAGCTTTGAATGCACATGCTCGATGTGGCTGGTTGGTTGGCTGGTTGACATGGAGAGATGCTCCTGCATCAATTATTTATTCATAAAAATATTAAATTTACACATAATTATCATATTCATTATTCTATAATACACATTGTATAAGTGGCATATGTAATTATAATACACATTGTATAAGTGTCATATGTAATTATTTGGTATGTTTGTAATAAATAATTATCTTTAATTTTTCTATGAGTCCTTACCTTGCAATCATTGAATTAAGATTCCAACTCAATATTTCATGTTCTAAATTGAAGTAAAACCCTTCTACAACCTACACATGTCTTTCAATTTTTTTACTAACAAAAGGTTCTTCTTATTGTCAATCTAAGCTTGATCTAAAATCAATATAACTTTAGAAATCTCCTCAGTATTATTTTTTGTTGCTAAAATATGTGAGATAATCTCAACATTTTCTAATTCCCTATATTTACATTTTGCCTATAATTCTGCATATATCGCCTAAATTTTATCTATCCACTACAAAACTGTAGCTTGTAGAATTCGTTTATCAGAAGTTATTGTTATTCAATTCTCTTGTTTATTAGAAATTTCTTTTTTGTATATTTCCTCGAATTCCTACAATTGTTGGCAAGCTTTAGAAATCTGAGTCTTTTATTTCTATTCTCTTTTTGCAAGTTGTTGTCTAAATTTGTTGTCAAATTCCATCAAATCATCATTGTGTTTCTCCCCAATTTTTAATTTTTGTATGAGATGATCATGCAGGTTATCCATCTTACACTAGAAACTTGTTGGGGTGACATTTTCTTGGAATTTGTGGGATCATGATAGTTTACAGGATCATGGAATTTGTTCTTGGAATTTGTAGGATCATGATAGTTTACAGGATTCTTGATTAGGTATGATTAGGTATATAGGTCCATGAAGATTTTTGAAAAAATCAAGGTTCTCATAACTCCTTTTTCTATTGGTGCTAGAAGAGATGTAATGTTTCTTCTCAGAGTTTTGTGATCTTGACCAAAACATTTATTTTGACTTTCTCATGTTCCTTATCGGTGTCCAAAATTTCTTCCACAAAGGGGGTAAGAACATATTGGGATTCTTTTTAATAACTCACTTGGTTTCTAAGGAATTCAAGTTCATTTTTCATGCCCTTGACTTCATGTTCATCTGCCCTAGATTTGTCAATAATATCCTAATACATAGCTACTCCAATGGGTAATGATTCACTCACATTTTCTATTTTTGTATCCAACATGATTTCATTAGTAGTGCATATTACAAAACTATCGACATTTATTTTCTTCTTCCTTTATGTTCTCTTCACAATGACCTGTCGACATCGATCATAGGTAGTGGATTCTGAGTCAACAAATTCATCTACAAGCTCGAAGATAGGTTGATCACTTCCAAACTTCCTAGAGTTTGAAAGTGATCTTTCTTTCATTCCTTGGCTTTATTAGTTACCTAGGCTACTTAAGGATTTTTACCTTTATCTACCATCTGTATCTCTTCTGGTTCTTTCTCCTTTTCTTGGTCAGTTGTTTGTGTTTCCTAATCATCTTTTCCTTGATCAATTTCTTGTGTCTTTGATGCTTCTTTATTTTTATCAATTGCTTGTGTCTTTGAAGGTTCTTCATCTTGACCTACTGCTTGATCCTTCGTCTTATCAATACCCTCCTCCTCTATCTCGGTTCTTTCTTTGGGTAAACATTACTCCTCTTCCTTAGTTAGATCAATAATATTTTCATGAGTTCCTATACGTTGGGATCCTTGTTGTAATGTTCCCCAACCCAATTGAGGTCCATTACATGCATAAATACTCATAAAATTATTTTTTTCTGCTAACTAATCCTGTAGCTTACTAACTATAGGAAAACATATAGTTTTAACCATTTTTTGATACCATGAACTAGATGCATCTATAGTATTCTAAAATAAACATAAAATGAAACTAATAAACTTGAATACAACAACATATAAATCGTTCTCAAACACAAATTTAATACACAACAATTAAACTCTTAATGCAACACAAAAACATGATTAAACACTTGTATTTTAAAAACAGTTGTCCAACCAACTTCTTGGGATAAAATTTGCACCCAACCATATAATTTTCGTTCCAAATATCAACAAGTCACCCCCAAGTTGCGGCTAGCAATCCAAAAAATAGAGTGTTATCTCACTGTCCACTCACAACTCATAGAATCCCACAACCCACTGACATTCTCCTACAACTATCCTGATTTTACACCATCTCTCTTCCTATCTACTTTCCTAACCCATGCAATGTACCCCTTCGCTACTCTCAGTCCATCAGATGTCCCATTTGTTTATCAGGTTTTCTATGGCACAAGTAACTAAGAATATCACTACCTAGATCATAGTCCAATCGATTATATGGTTAAGGTTAGGAACATATTTCTTTAATAACAACACATGAAATAAATTATGCACTCTCATGGATGCATGCAATGCTACCATGTATGCAACTGTCCCTATCTTTTCTAAGATCTCAAAATGTCCACAATATCTTGTTTCCAACTTTGGGAAAATTCCTAATCTCAATGAACTTATTTTCTTCTTCACTTTTAAAAACACATGTTCTTCCCACTTTAAAATATCTGAAAACTCTATTATTTTCTACATAACTTTTCTTTCTGTCCCGGGTAGCCTTTACATTTCATCTGATCTTTTTCATCTGCTCTTCCATTTCCTTCAACAAACCTATTTCAATAAATGCTCTGTCTACTGGGTTATCCCAACTTACTGGTGTGTTACACTCCCTGCCATACAAGGATTTAAATGGACTCGTTTTTAATGAGGCTCGATACCCATAATTGTAAGAAAATTCAACTGAGTGGATGTAATCCTTGCACTTTTATGGCTGGTCTATCACATACATTCTAAGCATCTCCTCAATTATTCTGTTATTCTTCTCTATTTACCCATCCAAATCAAGATGGTATGCTATACTGGGATTTAAATTCATCCCAAAGCATTTGAACAAACCTTTCCAAAAATTGGATGTAAATTTTGGAGATCTATCTGAAAAAATTTCCTTGGGCACTCCATGTAGCTTGACAACTTATTTCATGTAAATTTATGCAATACTTTCTTCCTTGTGTGCATCCTTTTACTAGTCTAATAAACTATGCTACGTTAGTCAATTATCCACCACCACCATGATGGAATCATGTCGCTTCACAATCCTGGAAAGCTTTGTGATAAAATAAACTACAAATACTTCCCACTTCCATTCTAGAATGGTAAATGGCTATAATATCCCCGTTGGAAATCTATGTTTGGCTTCACCTTCTGATACTCCAGGCACCTGGCTAGATAATTAGCCACTTGTTTCTTCATTACTAGCTGCAATTGACTTTTGATATCCTGGGTGCCCAACATACGACACATTGTGCATTTCCCTCAACACTGTGTTTTTCATCTCACTGGAATTTGACACACATGTTTTTCCTCTATACTTGATATTTTCATCCTTTTGTAACTCACAATGTTTAAACTTTTGTTGTGAATTTCCTTGTTGTAATGTTTCTTTTATTTGTAAATATTTTTTATTTGAGTTTGTTGCTTCAATAATTTTATCTTCAGATCAATCATATACATGTTGATGGATGCAATATGCATCTCATGTTCTCTCCTTCTAAGTGCATCAACCAATTAATTCTCTTTTCCTTTGATTTTGTTAGCGTTAGAAGATGCTCTCTGCCTATTGGGAGGGCATGCCTAACAAATCTTAGATATTGCAATGGTTGATTGGTTTGGGTTATGGATCAAGGAGGTTGGATGGGTTAAGGATCTGGTAAAGTTCATTAGCTAGATCTAAAAATATGGCCAATACCTCATGTGGTCAAGGGAATTCACTTTGATGATTAGACAAATTAACAATTGGGTATAAGAGGAACAACGAGAGAAACACAAAACACAATTGAACAATATGTTCGCTAGTGTGCAGAATATTTCCAAGTTCTAAATATCATTTAAAACCTGAAATATATATTTGAATATAATTTACAAAGACATGTAATTGACAACAAACTCTTCACTGTAATCGTAGCTGACTCTGTGTGAGAATGAACACATTGCATAAATACTCATTCTATTCAAATAAGAAAAAAATAAAGTACAAAGATACATGATCTAACCATCAAAATGTTTGAATCCATTAGTATAATATGCTATAGGAATGAATCTCTTTCCATTACAATTTCCAGATCTCCCAATTTGGCCATTTGAACCATGCTTTCCTATAAGAGCAAGACCCCTTCTCTTCTTTCACAATTCTTGCTTAAATAGAAATTACAATGTTTAATTGAGAATAACCAATTCAAACTAAGATCCAAAACAAAGGGATCTGATCCTAATCTATAGCATAAGATCATGATATAATCTCTAGGTTGAATGGATGAAGGTGGCACTTCTATTGAATGGGCATTTTTTAGAAAATCAAATTTTGAAAAATCTAGAAAAATCACTCTTAAAGAAACACCTATACCTGTAGCTCCCAAATGATTCACTTTTTCCAGAAATGGCTTGCGTAGCACCTAATTTGGTCTGTTCCTGAAAAAAGCCATATTTTAGTTTTTTGAGATTAGATTCCATTTTATTGGAAATTGTGCAGCAAGATGAGCACAAAAACAATCCCCTACAATTTGTTTTGCATTTTTTAACCAAATATTGACCAAATGGTGCTCTTAATATCCTTGATATCTCTAGATATTTGATGAGTTGAACAAGTGTAAATGATTATTAGGATAACCAATTAAACCATTCTACCCATTTACTATCATGGAATTCCACAAAACAATGACAAAAATAATGCTAACATATGTGCTTAATTTCAAATTCATACTCAGTAAGGAAATCTAGCCATCTAGTTTTCCTGGCATTTAATGTTGGTTGTCCAAAAAATGTTTTAGCCCACAATGGTCTATCCTTAGTTCAAATTTCCTCCCCATGAGGTAATGTCTCCTTATTTTTAGTGCATGAATAATGGCTGCTAATTCCATATCATGGGTAGCATAATTCCTTTCACGCTCTTTTAATTTCCGAGACTCATATCATACCACATTATCTTTTTGTGTGGGGATTCCACCAATCCCTTCCTTGCATGCATCAATGCACACCACAAAATATTCACCCATATCTGGGATCTTCAATATTGATGCACTTTTCAATATATCTTTCAGCTACTGAATTTTTTTTGCAAATTTGGGAGTCCATTAAAATTTCTCTCATTTCTTTTGCAAAGAAGTAATGGGGTTTGCAATATTTAAGAATATTTTTATGAATCTTTAGCAATAACTAGCAATACCCATGAATTATCTGACCTTTGTGACATTTGTTGGCATTGACCATCCTCTCATGGTATCTATCTTCTCAGGATCAACTGTTATCCCATCTACTGAAATAATATGCCCCAAGTAGTGAATCTTCTTTTGATAAAAGATGCACTTACTTGGCTTGGCATACAACTTATACACATAAAACTTATCACCATTCTTATATGTTTCTCATTTTCATATTCTGACTTATAATAGATGAGTATATCATCGAGGAACAAAATTACAAACTTGTCTAAGTATTCCCTAAACACTTCATTCATTAGACACATAAAAACAACTGGGGCATTTGATATCCCAAATGGCACTACCATGAATTCATAATACCCATGTATTTTCCTGAAAGTTGTCTTGATTATGTATACTTCCTTTATCATCACTTGATGATAACATTATCTAAATTCAATCTTGGAAAATATTCTTCCACCTTTCAGTCGATCAAATAAATCATCAATCCTTGGAAAAGGATATTTGTTCTTTGTGGTGACCTTATTCAGTTGTCTGAAATAGATACATATCCTTAAGGTTCCATATTTCTTCTTTACAAACAACATTGGGGCTCCCCAAGGTGCCACACTTGGGAATACATACACATTCTTTGATATATCTTCAAGTTGCATCCACAACTCCTTCAAATCCGTGTGCCCATTCTGTATGACTGGAAACTGGGGCGGCTCTTGGAACCAAATCATTAGAGAAATCATTGTCTCTCTTTGGTGGAAGCCTTGGGATTTCCCCAAAATCATATTCAAATTCCCTTGAGAATGGATGGTCTTGAATAATTTCCACTATATCTTTGGTTTCCTCTTCCATATGGGCTGCAAAAATCTCACATTAATTCTTGAAACTCGTTTTCAACTGCATATCTGAAATTTCTCTAACAACTCTAGCTCTTGGAATGCCTTGAACATTTCCCTTCTTCCCTTCATCAAAACATGTGATTATCTTGTTGTAATAACCTAGGAAAACATGGTGTTTCTTTGACCTATCCATGCCAATTAGAAAATCATATGAACCCAATGGTATGATGTTCACATCTACCTTTGTGTTGAGTCCATTCATGTCTATTAGAAAATCTTTAACTAGCTCATTGATTTTCCTCTTAGACCTTGTGGCTAACTGAACTAACCAACATTTATTATGCTTACTCCTTTTCAAGTGAAATATTTCAACAACGTTAGAGTTTATGTAACTATGGATAGCTCCAAAATCAATTAAAATGCTATCGGTTTCTTATCAATCTTACCTTCCACTTCAATCATGGGGGATTGATATTCTTCTTGCTTGTTGTACAAGGATACATAAATCCTTGGGCATGTTCCCTTCCATGTCTTCAACTATTTCAGTCTCTTGAATGTTGTGGACAATCCTCATTCCTTCACCTTTATGATGGAAATCCCTATATAAGTGATTTCCTTGACATCCCCAACATTGTACATGCTATTTACTTATGCTCTTCCCAAATGAATTTTCCATATTAGACTCATTTTTGGATCACTGACCATGATTTTGAGTTTTTATTGAAAAAGGGTCTTGTCATTCCAAGTTTTTTGGAAAACTGGCCTTCCTCTACTATGCTCATAAAGAATCTTTTCTCTCCTTATGACCTCCTCCAAAGACTTGGGGTTATCATATTGTAGCTTGTCATTGCAGAAGGAGGGTAACCCACTCATAAACCTTTGGATTTCAATCTTCTCATTCTTTATGAAGTCAAAATATTTTAGAAACTCAAAGAATCTCTTCTCATATTCATCCATTGTCATGCTTCCCAAATTGATTTCAAAGAACTCTTTCATCTTCCTTTCATAGTAATGGTCAAAAGAACATTTCTCTTGGAAATATCCTTTGAAATTCTTCTGTGAGACCTTCTTCTCATGAAGATGTTTGGATTTCTTAAGCTAATCCCACCACATGGTTTCCTTTCCTTATAAGTGGTAGTTTTCAATTCTTCCTTCTACCCTTGAGGGGTAATCATGCAACTAGAAATATTTCTTCATTTCCAAAAAGCAAGCCTCAACCTCTTCTCCTTTCCTATGCTCACCATTGAAATTTGGTGGCTTGATTTTCCTGAGATCACCTTGAAAGATGTTTGCCTCGGGCCTTGTTCTCTACCTCATGACAGGAGACACACTTGGGATACTCCTTGGCCCTAAAATAGCACAAGTTATTTTAGTATATTTCCTTGGAGAATGATGACACCTTCTCATTCTTATTGACTGCATATAATTCCCATGATCATCCCTTCTGCTTTTGGGTATGGATGTTGATATTTGTCTTACTCTCTTCTTACTTGGTGCTAGAGTTTTTTTTAACTTTCCTATGAAAAATATTTATACTCTCAATTATATATTCCCTATATTTCACAATCCTTTCATTATCTTCCCTATTGCTTTGCACTTATCTATGAAGGCCTCTCATAGTTACAGGCTCTTGCATGCCTCTCCTTTCATTATACTTTGTCTCAACATTTCCCATGCTAACATGCATACATATGAACTCCTCCTCATGGATGTAATATCTGTGGGCATATTTCATAACTGCATTCCTCATATAAGAACAAAATTTGTTTTCCTGTACCTCTAATTTTGCAAGAAATGTGCATGTAATAATTATTGTTAGCACATGCATACTATAAAACATTTCATTACCTAGAATATAAGTTTTTATTTATCTCAATTTATGAATAACACAATACACTAAGTAAAAATATGATTCCTTAGACAAATTCCTCTCTGAAACAAATCTCCAATGGATATACTCTTACCTCATTCTGAATTCTGAGTGAAATGTTACAACATTCCCAAGTTGCAATTTTCCACTCATTGCTCTGTTTTCACTGTTGCAAAATTGTTTTATTACTTTCTGAGAAACTTTTAGTGACCAATTCAAAATTTTGGGTGAACATATGTATTCTCCTCCTCAATAATTTTCCAAGGACTATTTGTTTTCCCAAATCCAAGCCCCGAGCTCAAAGTTATGGTCTGAGGGAGTTTAGACTATTTTCTCATTTTATCCATGTATGCTACATGTGTCTTACTCCTCTTCCTGCACATTTTCAGGTACCCATATCCCAAATTTATCACCATGGATGTATTGTGGACCATGGGATTTCCATAAACTACTCTTGTGACCCAAATTGACTTTGGAGCAAGAAGTTACACCCTCTAGAAGAAAATTGGTACTAAAAATACACCTAGTACCATTTCAACTTTAACTTTCTCATACGATCTCTATTTTGCGCCTGGAATAGATAATTGGAAATATCTCTTTGAGTTCTTTTATTTAATTTTCAAGGAGAGGGTGTACATCAGTACACCCTATTTTGATGACTTTTTGTTTCCTAAAAAGTTCATTTAGGCCCTCAAAATCGCCTCACAAGTTGACGATCTTCAAAAATAAAAATAAAAATCATAGAAACTTATCTATTTTACTGCTATTACAGTGTTTTAATCTAATTCATTAATCTCAAAATATAAATAAATATCAACCATTGATCTACTATACCTTCCCCAGGCCCACAGATGAATCTGATCCATTGTTGATCTCCATCTCGAAGCAATATGGACCATCAATTTTCCAATACTACATCGATGATTGGAAATTGACTAATTCCTTTGGTGAACAAAAATTTCTCACTAATTTCCATGAACCCCGATCATCGACCATCAACCATCGAATGTTTCTTTTAGAAACCAATTTTTTACCACAAATCTCAATGAACCATGATCATCGACGATTGGCCATCAAATAATTTTCTTGGCAACACTTGTTTACAAATTCCACTGAACCCCGATCATCGACCATCGACCATCATCCATATTTTGGATAACGTGTGAACTATGTTGATGTGGCATGACATGTAGATGTTGATTTAGCATGACACATGGATGTTGACATGGCACTCTGTATGACGTGGCATGAAACATGGATGATGATGTGGCAAGACACATCATCATCCCTTTTCCTTCATAAGCAATTAACAAATTCCCTTAGAAAATTGAACAAATCGCTAAATCTACTAACTCTCAATCATTGACCATCGATGATTGGCATTTTTATTCAATAAATGAAATTCTTCACAAATCAAACGGATCCAAACATCGATGATCGAATAATTTTCTTGGACAGAACCAAATACTTTTTCAAATCTCATTGACCTGACCATCAACCATCAACAATATCTCTTCGTGAACTCCAAAACTTGGAAATTTTTTACCAGATCCCAGATGAATTTGGGCCATCGATCTCCTCTTCAAAATGATCTTGACCATTGAATCTCCCAAATTTTCCCAACTTTTCCGATGAATCTTGATTGTCAATCTACTCCATTTCCAAGCCATTGAAACAAATCTCTACCATCGATCCTTTAACTTCGCCAATATATAAAATGAATATCAAACTTTGACTATTTAACTTCACCAAACTCTGAAAATGATTCCTGGCTGTTGAATCTCTTCTTTTTTCAAAACTATGAAAATATTGTAAGTTTTTAATCAACTCACGATGAATTTGGGCCATTGATCTCAAAATAAACCATGATCTTGGTCATCGATTCACCAAGCTTCCCCATACTTCTTCAGTCACCATTCAAACATAAAATTTGACCCTCCAAGTCAAATTTGACTTTGCAACCTATAAATTGACACCCCAGATCATCTCTTCGACAATTTTGGGGCATGTGAAAATTATTTTTTCTCACAAATTTGGAGATTTCTCTTTGATTGTTTCACCATTTTCCCCCAAATTCGTCACAGATTGNAAATTTGACTTTGCAACCTATAAATTGACACCCCAGATCATCTCTTCGACAATTTTGGGGCATGTGAAAATTATTTTTTCTCACAAATTTGGAGATTTCTCTTTGATTGTTTCACCATTTTCCCCCAAATTCGTCACAGATTGAAATATGTAACAAGGAATTTTCCCAAATTTGCACTAATTCTTTCCCCATGTGGGTCTAGTGTTGAACCACAACTTATAATACCAATTTGTAATGTTCCCCAACCCAGTTGAGGTCCATTACATGCATAAATACTTATAAAATTTAAAATTTTCTACTAATTAATCATGTAGCTTACCAGCTACCAGAAAACATACAGTTTTAAACATTTGTTGAAACCATGAACTAGATGAATCTACAAAATTCTAAAATAAATATAAAATGCAGCTAATAAACTCAAATAAAACAACACATAAATCATTTTCAAACACAGAGTTAATACACAACAATTAAACTCATAATCCAACACAAAAACAAGATAAAACACTTATATTTTAAAAATGGTTTTGCAACCATATGCTTTGGATGGATGTTCCACCCAACCATAGAATTTCTATTCCAAATATCAATATAAAGTCACCCTCTATATGGGGCCAACAATCCAAAAAAGAGTGTGGTCTCTCATTGTCCACTCACAGCTGAGCGAATCCCACAACCCACTAGCATTTTCCTATAACTATCCCAATTTTTCACCAACTCTCTTCCTTTCAACCTTCCCAACCCAAGGAATGTACCCCTTCACTACTCTCAGTTTATCAGTGTCTCTCTAGCATAGGTAACTAGGAATCTCACTATTAGGAAATTCAAGGGAGCTCATTGCTAGGAAAACTACCAAGAAAACAACAACAATCACTTGTTGTTATAGTGAAACTCACAAAGGAGTTCACTCTTTAGTATTTTTCTCCAAATATGCTCCAAAATTCTCTCTCCATGGTGGCTCCATATCCCATGATCTTCTTCCCTACTCTATGCTTCTTGTTCATGCCAAAACATGATTGCCTAAAACTGATGTAACTCCCCATACAAATTTCCTCTCTTTTCTTTCTTGCTTGACTTACACACTTCCCCAAGCTAATTTTACTAAACCCCCATGCTTCTAATAACTATGGGATGTGACTCCTCACACCCACCCTCTTACATGCATTCAATGATTGGCTCGAGGAACACTCAAGGGAAAATTAGAAGTTTAATACATAATGATATTAAAATTTAGGAATGCAGGTTGAATTAATAGACATGGGTAATTCTCCCTTGGACCCATCTTGGACACTCCTATACATTCCCCTATCTTTTGGATTAATTAGCCTCTATCTCTATCCATGTCCCCCATAATTTTTCATCACATTTTGTTATTAAAATTCATAAATACAATTTCCATATACATCTCTTGGCCACAACCATACATTATATATGTAATATCCCTAGTTCTAATCCCCATGATTATAATGTAATTGTGAAAATATTAGTTAGGTTGATGATTCAATATGTTTGGGTGGGATATCCCGTATTAATTGATATGGCCAAGGTCCAAGCTATGTAAAATTTACATTAAAATGATTAATAAACAATAATCATTAACTGTGGTATGAGTAGGATGGTAACGAAGGGGGGCTATGATTCCACAAGAGAGGGTTCGAAGATGTTACCCATTTATATTAATTCATCCCATTCATATTAATGTTTATCCACCTATGAAATATCAAGAGAGATATTAAAGTGATGTAAGAGTGGCAGGTGGGAAAGGTCAAATCACCTAATTTATGACAACATGGGCTAAGTACATCTACTTTTTGGGAAATGTGTGAGTCAAGCTTGCATGAGAAGAAAATTAAATTCTAGTTCATTATTTGGGGTAGTTTTTCAAGTTATTTTTGGAGAGAATGAGGAGGTTTGAGTGTTGTAAAAAGAGCACCATCCATGTTATGCTTAAGGAAAACCATTGTTGGGATTATTTTTATGCTGAAAATGAGGTTGTAGGCATGTTTTGAAGGATACATGCTTATAAGTGACATTTCCTATTGATGAAATGGATCAATATCCTTTATAAGGCTATGCAAACTGATGCAGGAGCATCATAAGCAAGCCAACAAAGGAGGCGTAAAAGCAAAGGACAACTGGAAATGCACCAACACACATTTTGAGAACGTTTTGAATTTGAAAGGATAAAACATTAATGTAATATCTGGGAAGATATTTATGCTTTATGGTTTGGATATTGTAACAAAGATCTTGAGCATTCACTCTCATCTATCGACTGGAGGCATTTATTGTAATAAATGTAAAGTAGTTGTAGTCTTTATTTTCGATTTGATATCTTAGAGCTGTAGGAGGGAAAACTCTAGAAAGCTCCCTCAAATGTATTGTATTGTATGATTATTCTCATTGTAATTGTAAGAGATGTAGAGCAGAGAAAAAGATATATTGTAGAAGATTGTATAAGTAGATAGCGTTGCTATTAGACCCATGTACAGATGGACTTGGATTAATATAAGAAATATTTGATCCAACCTCATGGTGTTTATGAATTCTGTTTACATCTATTGAATGGTATGTTTACAGTTTGCTTATATGCTGTTATGAATTTGTTTCAATGTTGTGCGTATGTATGATTTCATTTTGAATGTATGAATTTTGTGAGAGGAAGAGTATGAGTTTCAATTGTTTCTCATCCTGAGAATTCTTGCAAGGAGTGCAACGAAGGTCCACAAGGAGTGCGCTGACAAGATTCTGAGTTTTACCTCAGAAAAGTTCAGGAGAGATATTGTTGTTCTCATACCCATAGAAGTGCAGGTATAACACATAGCCATGAAAGGTGTACGTAGGTGAGTTGAAGTCTTAGAATTTTCCAAACCAGTGAGTGGTTGAAGAGTTAATGTCGTGAGGAGTGAGAAAAACTGAGAATTTCAGATAATCAAAGATTATCATGAAGCTGGAAGGAGTGCCGACAAGATTCCCTAGAATCCTTGAGTTTGCAGCCAAAATCAAGCTCAGGAGGGACAGAGACTTCAAGGAGTTCAAAGGCAGGACGAGGTTCACAGTGGCTTCACTAAAAACCAAGTTCAGGAGGAAGACGCCAAGTTTTCTGGCCAGGAGTTTCTAAGGAACTCAACGGATGGTCGAAATTCGTAGAGGGAGAATCACCAAAATTCCGTGGGCCGTTGGATCACGCAGATCAACAAAAGGGTTAAGGAGAGATTCCTTAAGAATAAGAAAAGTTCAGGAGGGAGAATAGTCATCTTATCTAGATCAATGAGAGTCATTGATCCAGAGCTTGAATCTCGACATTTCAGAATTCGGGAGCATGGAGAAAGTCGTGACGAGAAGTCGAGTCGTGAAATCTCAATTCGCGAAATCCCGACAGGATCTAAGCTATCAGATCGTAGAAGGATCTATACCATCGATATGTAGTGAAGAAGTCATGAGTTCAAATTTCGAGGAAAAGGAGGAGCGTTGTATCACTAACTCTTGAGTCGCGAAATCCCGATGCGCTTGGATGTGGACCTCAGGATGTGACTGGAGGTCATATGGTTGAGGCATAAAGGAGGAGTCAAATCTTCATTAGCCCTTTTTGGGGTTTCAAGGATTGAAGAAGTTAGAGGGACTCGTACTAGGAATTGTTAAGTCGCAAAACCCGAAAAACCTTTTTAGGTGAAGGCCGTGGTCATACTGGTTGGTCACGTGGGGAAGAGTTTGTGCCTAGTGCTTGTTCATTCAAGTGTAACTCCTAAGAAGGAACTATGGTTACAAGTGTGAAGATTCCATCTGTGAATCGAAGAGTCATTTCGACTCAAGGGGAGATTAAGAACGATCCTTATACTGGGAGGTCAAGCAGAACCTGCTGAGGTAGGGATGCTGCGTCAGGTGGTATCAGAGCTTGCAATCATTATTTTTTGTAAGAAATGGAGATAGAGGACAAGTTGTAATTTTAATTCTACGTGGAACAGATTTAAACAATGCCACCCAAAAGACGTCAAGAGAGACCAATGCCCGATCCAACTGTGGAAAGGGAAATGAGATAAATTCGTGCTTGATTGGATGCTATGGAGACAACACAGAGATGAATAACTGATACTGGAGATATCAGTGAGGCCGAAATAGAAAATGAGGCTAGAGTCGAAGAAGAAGTTGTAGCCGAAGATGCTGCAGAAGAACGTCTATTAAAAGTTGTTGCAAGAATAAGGGCTAGAGAAAAAATGGACGTCTCGATGTATGAAGGCAAATTATACGTTGAGGATCTTCTAGATTGGTTTATATATCTAGATAAATACTTCAATTATGAGGATATCGAATAGGATAAGAAAGTAAAACAAGATTTCACTAGACTTAAAGGGCATGCAACACTGTGGTGGGATGAACTGTAGGCAGACATGCATTGCAAGGGCAAGCAAAGAATCAAAAGATGGGATAGGATGGTCACAAAGATGAAAGCCAATTTTATACCCAGAGATTACCAAATTAACCTATTTCAAAGGATGCAAAAGTTGAGACAGAAGGGGTTGACAGTGAAGGAATACACTAAAGAATTCTACAGACTCAACATCAGAGAAATTCATCATGAGAGTGATGATGAAAAAGTCGCCAGACACATGAATGGCTTGAGATATGAAATTCAAGATGAGATGAGCATGGTAACAATAAAAAATGTGAAAGATGGTTATCAAATTGCTTCAAAGGATGAAGTAAAGTTGGCCCGAAATCAAGGTCAAAGGGGCAGAGGTAGAAGTCAAAGTAGAGGACAATAAATTTCCTAGGACCGAGTATAGAAGCCCAAGGATGAGGAAAAGAAACTTCATAACCACCCACAAAGAGGAGGAAGCTCACAAGGAGGACAATATACCGATAGGAACACTTTTCCTCAAGCAAGAGGAAGAGGAACAGGCAAAGGTGGTGACAGAAAAACTAGAGGAACACTTTTCCTCAAGGTGGTGCCGATAGGAACACTTTTCCTCAAGTGTTCCACATAAGTCTTTTGAATGTCCTGACAGAAAAAGGGATGGAGGAGGTGAAGCTCACATTTTAGAAGAACAAAGGCAAAATGTTGAGGCAGAATATGTAGAAGGCAAAAGATCCTTAATGATGAGGAAAATTCTCTTGATGCCAGAGAAGGAGATAGAGAATCCAGTCCAGAAAAATGATTTGTTTAGAACTTCTTGCAATACCAAGGATAGGGTATGCAAGGTGATTGTGGACAATGGAAGCACAAATAATATAGTATCCACAGAAATGGTGGAGAAGCTGGAATTAGAGATAGTTGCACATCTGAGCCCATACAAGGTTTCGTGGATGCAAAAAAGACATCAGGTAACAGTCACTAAATAGTGTTTAGTTGAATTTAAGATAGGAGGTTACAGAGACGATATTTTATGTGATGTTATTCCCATGGATGTCTGTCATATTTTTTTGGGGAGACCATGGCAATATGATAGGAATGTTGTTCATGACGGAAGAAATAACACATACACCTTGGAGAAAAATGGTAGGACACATATGTTGTTTCCAATTGAAGACAAGAAGGTGAAATAAGTAGAGACAAGCAACACTATACTTCTCATGAGTGGGAAGGAACTTCTGGATTAAGTCAAGAGAGAAGTAGACATGTAGTTTGCTGTGGTGAGGAAACCTAGAGTCATTTTGACCAATACTCTGATAGATTATCTACTGGAGGAAATTCAGGATCTGCTAGAGAATTGCATTGATATAGTGGTGGACGATTTACCTTGTTTGTTGCCACCCATCAGGAGTATAATCCATCACATTGACCTTATACCAAGAGAAAATTTACCAAACAAAGAAGCGTACAGATTGACGTCGCAGGAGAATGAAGAGGTCAAGAAGCAAGTCCAGGGTTTGATGGACAAAGGGTTGATAAGAGAAATCTTGAGTCCATGCGTTGTTCCAATAGTGTTAAGTACAAATAAGGATGGTGGATGGAGAATGTGTACATACTCAAGGGATATAAACAAAATCACCATCAGGTATAGATTTCCTTTACCGAGGATGGATGACTTGATGGATTTCTTGAGTGGAGCAATTTTTTTTTCAAAGATTGATTTGAAAAGTGGATATCATCATATTAGAATGAGGGAAGGTGATGAATGGAAGACAACATTCAAGATGAATGAAGGGTTGTATGAATGTCTTGTCATGCCATTTGGTTTGATGAATGAGCCAAGTACTTTTATGAGATTGATGAACGAAGTCTTGAAAGATTTCATTGGAAAATTTGTAATTGTGTATCTCGATGATATACTGATCTTCAGTAAAACTGAGGAGGAACATTTGAGACACCTAATGTTGGCACAGGGGAAGACCCAGGGTTCAATCCTACAACAACGCACCAAAAAAACCCTAAATATCGACCCTTTCGGAAACACCTATGAAGCAGATGAAGTCTCACCTGAGGTAGAGTCGGGGGTGGTTGTAGGACTCAAGTGTCTGCAACCTTAGCTGGGACACAGATCTGTGATTGTATTACTTAATAAAGCATTTAGCACCTTCATTTCCTTAACATGCAATCATTATCTACTTCACTGATAAAACAGAGCCTCACAATATTCACACTAATCTACTGTATACAAGCACTTAGCATAAGTAAATAGGTTAGGTGTAACCGATCAAACACTGAGCATACTCATGTACATTAGATCTAACATTCTATACATCATTAGCACTGAGCATAAGAATATTTATCTAATCATCTCAAATCACTTAGCAAAGAAGACATAAACACATTCATACAAGCACCAAGCAAGATGACACAGTGTTTACGTGGTTCACCCCTCTCTTGGGGCTACATCAACCAAATCTTCCTCTTTATTGCCTTTAGTCAATCTGTTACAACACATAGCCTAGAAACCCTTACTCTGCACATGACAAAATATTTGCGCATCTCACTAGATCATTCTTCCTTGTGTTACAAGACTAGGCCTTTCACAATCTGTCACAACTACTTGCACTCAGCTTTGCAAGTCTCTTACAATCATGCATAGAGCATCAAAAAACCCTACTTGCACTTAGCATATATTTACATCACTTAGATCTAGAACTTATCCTTTCAATGGTCTCTCCCCACTTTTCTTCCTAGCCTAGGCATCTATTTATATATACAAAATAGGCCTAAACATGGGTAGACCCATGGGCCAACATCCCTTTCCCGTTACATATTCCCAAAAACCCAAAAAGAGGCCCAAAAGGGGGCTGAGATCCCGTGATCTCTGCTTCAACTTGTGCTCCTCCTTCGATAGGCTGTCAAAGTCCCAAAATAGGTCAACATGACCAAGAAACTCCCAAAACTTGGTCAAGGGCCAACATGCCCCCAACACTCACCTGTGACTCATCCCGAGTCACTTAGGTCTCAACAGTTCTGCCTCAAATGCCTCGAGCTTGGCCCGAGCTGCTTCAACTTGCTTCTTTGTGGTGGCCTCTTTCTCAGTGAACTCCTGGTTCACTACGTCATTCGCCGGTCCTTCTAGGTGCTGTTCTACTATGAGGATGACCTGTTCTAGCTCTGCTCCTTAGCTCTCGACCTCTGTAAACAACATACATGCCTTGTCTTGCATGGGTTGAAGTCATTGAGTGATTTCCATCACTTCTCTTTGAATCATATGAATCTGCTGCTGAGATTTTCATTATTCATGAGACCTCTTCATTCTATCTATTGCTGACAGGGACTTTAGCTATGCCTGTAGTGTATCCGCATGATGTTTTGCTTCCTGGAGCCGTGACTCCAGCACCTATAATTATAGATTCTCTGTAAGGTTTTCATATGTCTGGGCACTCTGGTTACTTAGTTGCTTGCACTCCAAGGCAA
This sequence comes from Picea sitchensis, assembly GCA_010110895.2. NCBI lineage: Eukaryota > Viridiplantae > Streptophyta > Pinopsida > Pinales > Pinaceae > Picea > Picea sitchensis. Next base: position 97,455 of record SNQJ01S0022786.1, read on the forward strand.
GAGATTTTAATCTGCCCACTGTGTTGTGAACAATTGCTTCTCTCTGGTCTCTTATCTCCTGAGGGGTTTTGGGTACAGTGTGGAGCTCTAGATCTGCGATGCACTGCTGGAGCTTCTGGATTACCTCTTTGAGTTGTGCCACCTGTTGTGGACATCATTCTTCATTCTATACTTCGATTATTTTCACAGAGCGAAGTTCTCTGTTGAGACTTTCCTTAACTTCAAGTTGCTCGGCGAGCAACTGTTCCTTGCTTTGCTGTAGCTCTGCTTTCTCTTCATCCCACTTTGCTTGGAGAGAAAGTTTTCTCGTTCTACATTGTTGTGTTGTTCTAGTATATCTCCCTGTTCTTGCACTAGATTCTGGGTGGCTTGTGTTGTTTCTTCTTTATATCATCAAAGGTGAGCTTCAACTGTATCGAAAATCTGATGTAATTGAGAGGGATCATCACCTAGTTCTGGTGTTCCAACTATTAGGGGCGCAATGGATACTGCGCGGCTAGACTGTAGTGTCTACTGCACTTCCTGAAGCTCAACCTTGATGCGATTGAACACCTCCTCCTGCTTGGCTTCCTGCTTCTCTGCTATCTCTAGTGAAGCATCATTCAGTGTAGTGACGATGAATTCGAAGTCATCTAAGGTGAGCGTGGTATCGAATTTGATTCTAGTTGCTTTCATTTTCTTCCTTGAAGAAGGTTTTGGAGGGGAAACCTTCCTTTTCTTCGAGGGATCCTCCTTGTCTCTTGGTGGTGTAACCTCACCTTTCTTCTGTTCTATTTCTATGCCATCATCCCCTTTCTCGGCTGAAATAGATGCGGTCTTTATGGATGCACTGTCTAAATCATCGACCTCTTCGGTCTTCTTTATCCTGCTAGGTCCATCTATATATGACACAATTTTGGGACTGTCAACATCAGACATCTCTGCGGGGTCCGTTGGAACAAGGAGATCCTCTGACCATTCCTTTGTAATCTCCTCCAAGTCATCCTCCGTTAATTTGTAGTATGACTGTAGCTGTTGGTGATGCTCATCAACGTGCACTGTGATGTAGATGAAGTGGTGATCCACACTTAATTTCATCAATGGTCTAAATCTGTGAAGTGTGTTCAGGGTTATGCAATGCATGGCCTACATGGCTACCTTCAACTGGTTATAATATGTGTGGAAGATAACATTTGATTGCCACTGCTTGTTCATGTCGCTGGAGTACCATAGCGTATTGAAATTCTCAGCCAGTGGTTCAAAGGGATCGACATTCGGAAAGGTTTCACCTTCCGACATCTCCCATGCGATGAAAGTGATTAATATGAGTAGCCAACTAAAATGGAACTTGTACCCTTGGTCCTGCACTTCCCTGCAGTCCAGTTCTAGTTGGTTCACCAAGTATTTGGCCCAATTCATTTGTAGGCCCTCTGCGCACTTCCCTGCAAGGTCGACTACAAATCTGGTTACTTGGGTTGGTCGGTTCTTACGAACTAGCTTGCTTGCGATCAGATGACAAGAAAGGCACACTGCGCCACTTTGGATAAACGCTACCTTGTAGCCACGCGTTCCATTCTCTACATCACCATAAGTATCCTTTATTCACTGTGCGAGAGCGGGATCTGCAGTCTTTCCGGGGTAGAAATCTTGTGGGTCAGGGCCTTGCATGATAAGCCCTGTGATACGATTAATCAAAGTCAGATCCATTGTGATGTGACGGTTTAACCATAAGTATCCTCCATGATAGCAATACAACAACAACTTGATGCACGTGATCACTTCTTGATGCCTCCCAAAGTGAGGAATCTTCATTACATTAAGCAGGGTTGATTATGCGAGGTTCTGGGTCCATGATTGAGCAATAATATTGGAGTTATTTCCTTTGTCTCACGTCAGATATTTATGAGGGGAGAGCATACTGTAAGCCTTCCTGTCACTGAGGTTGAAGTCACGGAAATTCAACGCGGTGAGCTTATCCTGGTTGGCACGAACTGGGTGCACTTCTTTTTGAAGGTACACAGTGATCAAATCATACTCAAATTTGTAGGGTACACTGTCACAGTTGATGGTGCCACTCAGAGGTGGTAGATAATAAGGTAGAATGCTCGGAATCATCTTAGAATTCACGATATCGTCTCTGTGCTTCATTCATTTCTCATCATTTTGCCAGGATGGACTAGCTCGAGTAGTGGAAGGAGAGGCCTGCATTCCTCTCGTCGATGATGCTTGTACACCTGTAGACAAAACTCACTTTGACATGACTCTCTCTATCATAAATTCGATCAAAATTTCCTCAACAACTTTCTCTATAGTGCTCAATGCTTCCAACATACTCACTCTAGGTAAACAATTGGGGGAAAAATCAGACACAATAATGAGATAGAGAAAAATAGCACAATGATCACTGTATAAAATTGGCTTAGTCTGTGGGATCAAATTCTCAGTTGGTAAAAAGTGTTCTCGATGCGTGGCACAATGGGCTAAATAGGTAAATCGACAACGGTTGGCTTGCAATGGGTATGAGCCTCCATTAACTCCTATTCGATCCATTATGGCGTAGTCCAATGGTCGGATGATGAACCTTTATTTCTTTTTTGTTTGTTTGGATCGAAATTCGAATAGATATATCATCCCCAACGGCTATATTTCTTTATCATGGCGAAGTGCCATGTGTCACCATTCTGATATCTTGACGAAGCTCCAATTTTGCAATTTTTCTTTCTGCGAGGTCTCCTCTAGAACCTCCTATAACCTTTCAGTATTATCCCTTTTCTTTCTTATCTTTCTAGCCTTCTTTCCAATGAGCTTCGTCTTGGTAATTATTTTCTCATTCTGATTATTTTATTCTTTGGTCTTAGTTACTTTGCACCGTTGAAATTCTTTCCTAGGATTCCTGGATAATACTTTTTATGTGTCTGGGATAGGTAGTTCAATCTTATGAGGATCCTCTAGTGTTCTCTTAGATTTGACATCCGAGATTCTAGTATTAAATATCTGTGATCTTCTCTCTTGTCCCTCAATCAAGAGCGCGATCCTTCTGGTCATAAAGTCTTTTAACTCTTGCTTCTTTTGTTCCAAAAATTCTTCTTCTTCCTTTCATCTGGCTTGATCTCTATCAATCCAAGGTTTTCCTATTAGCATGGTAAATGGGGCGCTATCTTCAACAAATTTAATAATCTCAAAGTCTTCTTCTGTTGAAGTTCCATTGAAATTCATAGGTATCCGAGCGAGCTTCCACATAGGTTTAGTAGATTTCCTTTGAATAAAACTATTCCTCATAGTGAAGGGATCATAGTTTTGAAAAGTCAACAGGAAACATGTGTCTAATTTACTTTTCCCTTAATTAAATTAGACAATAAATATTAATCTATTATCTCATTCATAACTGAGTGATTTGGAATTGTAACAGAATTATAAGTGTAGT
>SNQJ01S0022786.1:103521-116169 GCA_010110895.2 Picea sitchensis
AAATTTGACTTTGCAACCTATAAATTGACACCCCAGATCATCTCTTCGACAATTTTGGGGCATGTGAAAATTATTTTTTCTCACAAATTTGGAGATTTCTCTTTGATTGTTTCACCATTTTCCCCCAAATTCGTCACAGATTGGAAAATGTAACAAGGAATTTTCTCAATTTTTCACTAATTCTTGCCCCATGTGGGTCCAGCGTTGAACCACAACTTATAATACCAATTTGTAATGTTCCCCAACCCAGTTGAGGTCCATTACATGCATAAATACTTATAAAATTAAAATTTTCTACTAATTAATCATGTAGCTTACCAGCTACCAGAAAACATACAGTTTTAAACATTTGTTGAAACCATGAACTAGATGAATCTACAAAATTCTAAAATAAATATAAAATGCATCTAATAAACTCAAATACAATAACACATAAATCGTTTTCAAACACAGAGTTAATACACAACAATTAAACTCATAATCCAACACAAAAACAAGATAAAACACTTATATTTTAAAAATGGTTTTGCAACCAGATGCTTGGGGTGGATGTTCCACCCAACCATAGAATTTCTATTCCAAATATCAATATAAATTCACCCTCGATATGGGGCCAACAATCCAAAAAAGAGTGTGGTCTCTCATTGTCCACTCACAGCTGAGCGAATCCCACAACCCACTAGCATTTTCCTATAACTATCCCAATTTTTCACCAACTCTCTTCCTTTTGACCTTCCCAACCCATGGAATGTACCCCTTCACTGCTCTCTATTTATCAGTGTCTCTCTAGCATAGGTAACTAGGAATCTCACTATTAGGAAATTCAAGGGAGCTCATTGCTAGTAAAACTACCAACAAAACAACAACAATCACTTGTTGTTATAGTGCAACTCACAAATGAGTTCACTCTTTAGTATTTTTCTCCAAATATGCCCCAAAATTCTCTCTCCATGGTGGCTCCATATCCCATGATCTTCTTCCCTACTCTATGCTTCTTGTTCATTCCAAAATATGATTGCCTAAAACTGATGTAACTCCCCATACAAATTTCCTCTCTTTTCCTTCTTGCTTGACTTACACACTTCCCCAAGATAATTTTACTAAACTCCCATGCTTCTAATAAATATGGGATGTGACTCCTCACACCCACCCTCTTACATGCATTCAATGATTGGCTCTAGGAACACTCAAGGGAAAATTAGAAGTTTAATACATAATGATATTAAAATTTAGGAATGTGGGTTGAATTAATAGACATGGGTAATTCTCCCTTGGACCCATCTTGGACACTCCTATACATTCCCCTATCTTTTGGATTAATTATCCTCTATCTCTATCCATGTCCCCCATAATTTTTCATCACATTTTGTTATTAAAATTCATAAATACAATTTCCATATACATCTCTTGGCCACAACCATACATTATATATGTAATATACCTAGCTCTAATCCCCATGATTATAATGTAATTGTGAAAATATTAGTTAGGCTGATGATTCAATATGTTTGGGTGGGATATCCCGTATTAATTGATATGGACAAGGTCCAAGCTATGTAATAGTTACATTAAAATGATTAATAAACAATAATCATTGACAGTGGTATGAGTAGGATGGTAACGAAGGGGGGCTATGATTCCACAAGAGAGGGGTCGAAGGTGTTACCCATTTATATTAATTCATCCCATTCATATTAATGTTTATCCACCTATGAAATATCAAGAGAGATATTAAAGTGATGTAAGAGTGGCAGGTGGGAAAGGTCAAATCACCCAATTTATGACAACATGGGCTAAGTACATCTACTTTTTGGGAAATGTGTGAGTCAAGCTTGCATGAGAAGAAAATTAAATTCTAGTTCATTATTTGGGGTAGTTTTTCAAGTTAGTTTTGGAGAGAATGAGGAGGTTTGAGTGTTGTAAAAAGAGCACCATCCATGTTATTCTTAAGGAAAACCACTGTTGGGATTATTTTTATGCTGAAAATTAGGTTGTAGGCATGTTTTGAAGGATACATGCCTATAAGTGACATTTCCTATTGATGAAATGGATCAATATCCTTTATAAGGATATGCAAACTGATGCAGGAGCATCGTAAGCAAGCCAACAAAGGAAGCGTAAAAGAAAATGACAACTGGAAATGCACCAGCACACATTTTGAGAATGTTTTGAATTTGAAAGGATAAAACATTAATGTAATATCTGGGAAGATATTTTTGCTTTATGGTTTGGATATTGTAACAAAGATCTTGAGCATTCACTCTCATCTGTTGGTTGGAGGCATTTATTGTAATAACTATAAAGTAGTTGTAGTCTTTATTTTCGATTTGATATCTTAGAGCTGTAGGAGGGAAAACTCTAGAAAGCTCCCTCAAATGTATTGTATTGTATGATTATTCTCATTGTAATTGTAAGAGATGTAGAGTAGAGAAAAAGATATATTGTAGAAGATTGTATAAGTAGATAACATTGCTATTAGACCCATGTACAAATGGACTTGGATTAATATAAGAAATATTTGATCCAACCTCATGGTGTTTATGAATTCTGTTTACATCTATTGAATGGTATGTTTACAGTTTTCTTATATGCTCTGTTATGCATTTGTTTCAATGTTGTGCGTATGTATGATTTCATGTTGAATGTATGAATTTTTTGAGAGGAAGAGTATGAGTTTCAATTGTTTCTCGTCCTGAGAATTCTTGCAAGGAGTGCAACGAAGGTCCACAAGGAGTGCGCTGACAAGATTATGAGTTTTACCTCAGAAAAGACCAGAAGAGATATTGTTGTTCTCATACCCATAGAAGTGCAGGTATAGCACATAGCCATGAAAGGTGTACATAGGTGAGTTGAAGTCTTAGAAGTTTCCAACCCAGTGAGTGGTTGAAGAGTTAATGTCGTGAGGAGTGAGCAAAACTGAGAAGTTCAGATAATCAAATATTATCGTGAAGCCGAAAGGAGTGCTGACAAGATTCCCTAGAATCCTTGAGTTTGCAGCCAGAATCAAACTCAGGAGGGACAGAGACTTCAAGGAGTTCAAAGGTAGGACGAGGTTCACAGTGGCTTCACTAAAAACCAAGTTCAGGAGGAAGACACCAAGTTTTCTGGCCAGGAGTTTCTAAGGAACTTAACGGACGGTCGAAATTCTTAGAGGGAGAATCACCAAAATTCCGTGGGCCGTTGGATCGCGCAGATCAACAAAAGGGTTAAGGAGAGAGTCCTTAAGAATAAGAAAAGTTCAGGAGGGAGAATAGTCATCTTATCTGGATCAACGAGAGTCATTGATCTAGAGCTTGAATCTCGACATTTCGGAATTCGGGAGCATGGAGAAAGTCGTGACGAGAAGTCGAGTCGTGAAATCTCAATTCGCGAAATCCCAACATGATCTAAGCTATCATATCGTAGAAGGATCTATACCATCGATATGTAGTGAAGAAGTCATGAGTTCAAAGTTCAAGGAAAAGGAGGAGTGTTGTATCACTAACTCTTGAGTCATGAAATCCCGACGCGCTTGGATGTGGACCTTAGGACGTGACTGGAGGTGATATGGTTGAGGCATAAAGGAGGAGTCAAAGTTTCATTAGCCCTTTTTGGGGTTTCAAGGATTGAAAAAGTTAGAGGGACTCGTACTAGGAATTGTTAAGTTGCAAAACCCGAAACACCTTTTTAGGTGAAGGCCATGGTCATACTGGTTGGTCATGTGGGGAAGAGTTTGTGCCTAGTGATTGTTCATGCAAGCATAACTCCTAAGAAGGAACTATGGTTACAAGTTTGAAGATTCCATCTGGGAATCGAAGAGTCATTTCGACTCAAGGGGAGATTAATAATGATCGTTAGACTGGGAGGTCAAGCAGAACTTGCTGAGGTAGGGGTGCTGCGTCAGGTGGTATCAGAGCTTGCAATCATTATTTTTTGTAAGAAATGGAGACAGAGGACAAGTTGTAATTTGAATTCTACATGGAGCAGATTTAAACAGTGCCACCCAAAAGACGTCAAGAGAGACCAATGCCCGATCCAACTGTGGAAAGGGAAATGAGATAACTTTGTTCTTGATTGGATGCTATGGAGACAACACAGAGATGAATAACTGATACTAGAGATATCAGTGAGGCCGAAAGAGAAAATGAGGCTGGAGCCGAAGAAGAAGTTGTAGCCGAAGATGCTGCAGAAGAACGTTTATTAAAAGTTGTTGCAAGAATAAGGGCTAGAGAAAAAATGGATGTCCCAATGTATGAAGGCAACTTATACGTTGAGGAGCTTCTGGATTGGTTTAGAGATCTAGATAAATACTTCAATTATGAGGATATCGAATAGGATAAGAAAGTAAAACATGATTTCACTAGACTTAAAGGGCATGCAACACTGTGGTGGGATGAACTATAGGCGGACATGCATTGCAAGGGCAAGCAAAGAATAAAAAGATGGGATAGGATGGTCACAAAGATGAAATCCAATTTTATACCCAGATATTACCAAATTAACCTATTTCAAAGGATGCAAAAGTTGAGACAGAAGGGGATGGCAGTGAAGGAATACACTAAAGAATTCTACAGACTCAACATCAGAGCAAGTCATCATGAGAGTGATGATGAAAAAGTCGCCAGACACATGAATGGCTTGAGATATGAAATTCAAGATGAGATGAGCATGGTAACAATCATAAATGTGGAAGATGGTTATCAAATTGCTTCAAAGGCTGAAGTAAAGTTGGCCAGAAAGCAAGGTCAAAGGGGCAGAGGTAGAAGTCAAAGTAAAGGACAATAAATTTCCTAGGACCGAGTATAGAAGCCCAAGGATGAGGAAAAGAAACCTCATAACCACGCACAAAGAGGAGGAATCTCACAAGGAGGACAATATGCTGATAGGAACACTTTTCCTCAAGCAAGAGGAAGAGGAAGAGGCAAAGGTGGTGACAGAAAAACTAGAGGAACACTTTTCCTCAAGGTGGTGCCGATAGGAACACTTTTCCTCAAGTGTTCCACAGAAGTATTTTGAATGTCCTGATAGAAAAAGGGATGGAGGAGGTGAAGCTCACATTTTAGAAGAACAAAGGTGAAATGTTGAGGCAGAAGATGCAGAAGGCGGAAGATCCTTAATGATGAGGAAAATTCTCTTGATGCCAGAGAGGGAGATAGAGAATCCAGTCCAGAGAAATGATTTGTTTAGAACTGCTTGCAATACCAAGGATAGGGTATGCAAGGTGATTGTGGACAATGGAAGCACAAATAATCTAGTATCCATAGAAATGGTGGAGAAGATGGAATTAGAGATAGTTTCACATCTGAGCCCATACAAGGTTTCGTGGATGCAAAAAGGACATCAAGGAACAGTCACTAAACAGTGTTTAGTTGAATTTAAGATAGGAGGTTACAGAGACAAGATTTTATGTGATGTTATTCCCATGGATGTATGTCATCTTTTTTTGGGGAGACCATGGCAATATGATGGGAATGTTGTTCATGATGGAAGAAATAACACATACACCTTGGAGAAAAATGGTAGGACACATATGTTGTTTCCAATTGAAGACAAGAAGGTGAAATAAGCAGAGACAAGCAACACTATACTTCTCATGAGTGGGAAGGAACTTTTGGATTAAGTCAAGAGAGAAGTAGACATGTAGTTTGTTGTGGTGAGGAAACCTAGAGTCATTTTGACCAATACTTTGATAGATTATCTACCGGAGGAAATTTAGGATCTGCTAGAGAATTGCATTGATATAGTGGTGGACGATTTACCTTGTTTGTTGCCACCCATCAGGAGTATAATCCATCACATTGACCTTATACCAGGAGCAACTTTACCAAACAAAGAAGCATACATATTGACGTCGCAGGAGAATGAAGAGGTCAAGAAGCAAGTCTAGGGTTTGATGGACAAAGGGTTGATAAGAGAAATCTTGAGTCCATGTGTTGTTCCAACAGTGTTAAGTACAAATAAGGATGGTGGATGGAGAATGTGTACAGACTCAAGGGATATAAACAAAATCACCATCAGGTATAGATTTCCTTTACCGAGGATGGATGACTTGATGGATTTCTTGAGTGGAGCAAAGATTTTTTCAAAGTTTGATTTGAAAAGTGGATATCATCAGATTAGAATGAGGGAAGGTGATGAATGGAAGACAACATTCAAGATGAATGAAGGGTTGTATGAATGTCTTGTCATGCCATTTGGTTTGATGAATGAGACAAGTACTTTTATGAGATTGATGAACGAAGTCTTGAAATATTTCAATAGAAAATTTGTAATTATGTATCTCGATGATATACTAATCTTCAGTAAAACCGAGGAGGAACATTTGAGACACCTAATGTTGGCACATGGGAAGACCCAGGGTTCAATGCTACAACAACGCACCAACAAAACCCTAAATACCGACCCTTTTGGCAACACCTACGAAGTAGATGAAGTCTCACTTGAGGTAGAGTCGGGGATGGTTGCAGGACTCAAGTGTCTACAACCTTAGTTGGGACATAGATCTGTGATTGTATTACTTAATAAAGCATTTAGCACCTTCATTTCCTTAACATGCAATCATTATCTACTTCGTTGATAAAACAAAGCCTCACAATATTCACACTAATCTACTGTATACAAGCACTTAGCATAAGTAAATAGGTTAGGTGTAACCGATAAAACACTGAGAATATTCATGCACATTAGATCTAACATTCTATACATCATTAGCACTGGGCATACGAATATTTATCTAATCATCTCAAATAACTTAGAAAAGAAGACATAAACACATTCATACAAGCACCAAGCAAGATACCACAGTGTTTATGTGGTTCACCCCTCTCTTGGGGATACGTCCACCAAATCTTCCTCTTTATTGCCTTCAGTCAATCTGTTACAGCACATAGCCTAGAAACCCTTACTCCGCACATGACAAAAGATCTGCGCAACTCACTAGATCGTTCTTCCTTGTGTTACAGGACTGGGCCTTTCACAATCTATCACAACTACTTGCAATCAACTCTGCAAGTCTCTTACAATCATGCATAGAGCATCCCAAAACCCTACTTGCACTTAGCATACATTTACATCACTTAGATATAGCACTTATCCTTTCAATCGTCTCTCCCCACTTTTTGTTCCTAGCCTAGGCATCTATTTATATATACAAAATAGGCCTAAACATGGGTAGACCCATGGGCCAACATCCCTTTCCCATTACATATTCCCAAAAACCCAAAAAGAGGCCCAAAAGGGGGCTGAGATCCCGTGATCTCTGATTCAACTTGTTCTCCTCCTTTGATAGGCTGTCAAAGTCCCAAAATAGGTCAACATGACCAAAAAACTCCCAAAACTTGGTCAAGGGCCAACATACCCCCAACACTCACCTGTGACTCATCCCGAGTCACTTAGGTCTCAACAGTTCTACCTTGAATGCCTCGAGCTTGGCCCGAGCTGCTTCGACTTGCTTCTTTGTGGTGGCCTCTTTCTCAGTGAACTCCTGGTTCACTGCGTCATTCACCGGTCCTTCTAGGCGTTGTTCTGTTATGAGGATGACCTGTTCTAGCTCTGCTCCTTGGCTCTCGACCTCTGTAAACAACATACATGCCTTGTCTTGCATGGGTTGAATTCATTGAATGATTTCCATCACTTCTCTTTGAATCATATGAATCTGCTGCTGAGATTTTCATTATTCATGAGACCTCTTCATTCTATCTATTGCTGACAGGGCCTTTAGCTGTGCCTGTAGTGTATCCGCATGATGTTTTGCTTCCTGGAGCCGCGACTCCAACACCTATAATTCTAGATTCTCTGTAAGGTTTTCATATGTCTGGGCACTCTGGTTACTTAGCTGCTTGCACTCCAAGGAAAGATATTTTAATTTGGCCACTACGCTGTGAACAATTTCCTCTCACTAGTCTCTTATCTCCTGAGGGGTTTTGGGTACAGTCTGGAGCTCTAGATCTGCAATGCACTGCTGGAGCTTTTGGATTACCTCTTTGAGTTGTGCCACCTGTTGTGGAAATCATTCTTCGGTCTGTACTTCGATGATTTTCACAGAGAGAAGTTCTCTGTTGACCCTTTCCTTGACTTCAAGTTGTTCGACGAGAAACTGTTCCTTGCTTTGCTGTAGCTCTGCTTTCTCTTCATCCTACTTTTCTTGGAGAGAAAGTTTTTCTCGTTCTACATTGTTGTGTTGTTCTAGCAGATCTCCCTGTGCTTGCTCCAGATCTTGGATGGCTTGTGTTGTTTCTTCTTTAGCTCATCGAAGGTGAGCTTCGACTGTATCAAAAATCCGATGTAATTGAGAGGGATCATCACCTAGTTCTGGTGTTCCAACTATTAGGGGCGCAATGGATACTGTGTGGATAGACTGTAGTGTCTGCTAAACTTCTTGAAGCTCAACCTTGATGCGATTGAACACCTCCTCCTTCTTGGCTTCCTTCTTTTCTGCTATCTCCAGTGAAGCATCATTCAGTGTAGCGACGATGAATTCGAAGTCGTCTAAGGTGAGGGTGGTATCGAATTTGATTCTAGTTGCTTTCATTTTCTTCCTTGAAGAAGGTTTTGGAGGGGAAACCTTCCTTTTCTTCGAGGGATTCTCCTTGTCTCTTGGTGGTGTAACCTCACCTTTCTTCTATTCTATTTCTATGCCATCACCCCCTTTCTCGGCTAAAATAGATGCGGTCTTTATGGATGCACTGTCTAAATCATCTACCTCTTCGGTCTTCTTTATCCTGCTAGGTCTGTCTATATATGATGCAGTTTTGGGACTGTCAACATCATACATCTCTGCGGGGCCCGTTGGAACAAGGAGGTCCACCGACCATTCCTTTGTAATCTCCTCCAAGTCATCCTCCGTTAACTTGCAGTATGACTGTAGCTGTTGGTGATGCTCATCAACGTGCACTGTGATGTAGATGAAGTGGTGATCCACGCTGAATTTCATCAATGGTCTAAATATGTGAAGTGTGTTCAGGGTTATGCAAGGCATGGCCTATATGGATACCTTCAACTAGTTATAATATGTGTGGAAGATAACATTTGATTTCCACTGCTTGTTCATGTCGCTGGAGTACCATAGCGTATTGAAATTCTCAGCCAGTGGTTCAAAGGGATCGACATCTAGGAAGGTTGCACCTTCCGGCATCTCCCATGTGATGAAAGTGATTAATATGAGTAGCCAACTAAAATGGAACTTGTACCCTTGGTCTTGCACTTCCTTGCAGTCCAGTTCTAGTTGGTTCACCAAGTATTTGGCCCAATTCATATGTAGGCCCTCTGCGCACTTCCCTGCAAGGTCGACTACAAATCTAGTTACTTGGGTTGGTCAGTTCTTACGAAATAGCTTGCTTGCGATTAGATGACAAGAAAGGCACATTGCGCCACTTTGGATAAACGCTACCTTGTAGCCTCGTGTTCCATTCTCTACATCACCATAAGTATCCTTTATTCACTGGGCGAGAGCGGGATCTGCAGTCTTTCCGGGTTAGAAATCCTGTGGGTCAGGGCCTTGCATGATAAGCCCTGTGATCCGATTAATCAAAGTCAGATCCACTGTGATGTGACGGTTTAACCATAAGTATCCTCCATGATAGAAAGACAACAACAACTTGACGCACGTGATCACTTCTCGATGCCTCCCGAAGTGAGGAATCTTCATTACATTAAGCAGGGTTGATTATGCGAGGTTCTGGGTCCATGATTGAGCGATAATCTTGGAGTTATTTCCTTTGTCTCGCGTCAGATATTTATGAGGGGAGAGCATACTGTAAACCTTCCTATCACTGAGGTTGAAGTCACTGAAATTCAACGCGGTGAGCTTATCCTGGTCAACACAAACTGGGTGCACTTCTTTTAGAAGGTACATAATGATCAAATCATACTCAAATTCATAGGGTACACTGTCACAATTGATGGCGCCACTCAGAGGTGGTAGATAAGAAGGTAGAATTCTTGGAATCATCTTAGCATTCACGATATCCTCTCCGTGCTTCATTCATTTCTCATAATTTGGCCAGGATGGACCAGCTCGAGTAGTGGAAGGAGAGGCCTGCATTCCTCTCGTCGATGATGCTTGTACACCTGTAGACAAACCTCTCTTTGACATGACTCTCTCTATCATCAATTCGATCAAAAATTCCTCAGCGGCTTTCTCTATAGTGCTCAATGCTTCCAACATATGCACTCTGGGTAAACAATTTGTGGGATTGGGGGACAAATCAGACATGATAATGAGATAGAGAAAAATAGCACAATGATCACTGTATAAACTTGGCTTAGTCTGTGGGCTCAAATTCTTAGTTGGTAAAAAGTGTTCTCGATGCGTGGCACGATGAGCTAAATAGGTAAATTGACAATGGTTGGCTTGCAACGGGTATGAGCCTCCATTAACTCCTGTTCGATCCATTATGGCACGGTCCAACGGTCAGATGACGAACCTTTATTTATTTTCTATTTGTTTGGATTAGAAGTCGAATAGATATATCATCCCCAACGACTATATTGCTTTTTCATGGCGAAGTGCCATGTGTCTCCATTCTGATATCTTGATGAAGCTCCAATTTTGAAATTTTTCTTTCTACGAGGTCTCCTCTAGAACCTCATGTAACCTTTCAGTATTATCCCTTTTCTTTCTTATCTTTCTAGCCTTCTTTCCAATGAGCTTCGTCTCGGTAATTATTTTCTCATTCTGATTATTTTATTCTTTGGTCTTAGTTACTTTGCACCATTGAAATTATTTCCTAGGATTCCTGGATAATACTTTTTATGTGTCTGGGATAGGTAATTCAATCTTATGAGGATCCTCTAGTGTTCTCTTAGCTTTGACATCCGATATTCTAGTATTAAATATCTGTGATCTTCTCTCTTGTCCCTCAATCAAGAGCGTGATCCTTCTGGTCATAAAGTCTTTTAACTCTTGCTTCTTCTGTTCCAAAACTTCTTCTTCTTCCTTTCATCTGGCTTGATCTCTATCAATCCAAGGTTTTCCTATTAGCATGGTAAATGGGGCGCTATCTTCAACAAATTTAATAATCTCAAAGTCTTCTTCTGTTGAAGTTCCATTGAAATTCATAGGTATCCGAGCAAGCCTTCCACATAGGTTTACTAGCTTTCCTTTGAATAAAACTATTCCTCATAGTGAAGGGATCATAGTTTTGAAAAGTCAACAAGAAACATGTGTCTAATTTACTTTTCCCTTAATTAAATTAGACAATAAATATTAATCTATTATCTCATTCATAACTGAGTGATTTGGAATTGTAACAGAATTATAAGTGTAGTTAAGTGAGTTAATATCAGTTGTACTAGTTGTAACTAAACATGCACTAGTGAGAGTTCAGTTAATTAGTGAACTCACATGCAACTCAAGGTTCGACATGGTTAACTACATGCATGTCAGTTCCAATGGAGATCTAGTTGAGATAACAGGTGAAAGGGAAAGTTGTCTATCAGTTGTGATTTGTTCACATATGCATTGGATATTCTTATGAGAATGTGCAAACTAGGCAATTGTATTCATTCAATTCATTGTGAGAATTCAGATTGCAGATATTATGCAGAGGAGGCAGGCTGTCTGGACATGGAAATTAGTGCATGTATTTGCTAATTTGTGTATGTCAGTCTGAGACGATTGTATTGTACTGAGAGCTCTTGGATTAGAATTTTGTATGAGATTGTTTCATGATTCATGATATACATAATATATGATAGTTGGGGTTTTTAGCTTTACGCTTTCCCGATAAAACTTTCGTGTTGTGTGCTATTGATATTTCACTTTGTGCATTGTGGTTGTGATCGTGGTTTAATTGCTTCTGGAAGAATAATAGTAGAAGCGATTCTATATTTAACAAGTGGCACAAATTGTTAGATCAGGGGAATCGCAAGAATACATTAATTTGTATCAAAATTTCTACATGGTATCAGAGCCACGGAGGCCACGGAGCTACGGAAGTGAGGTGCAAACAAAATCATGTTCTCGCAGGTCTCGTCTCTAGCTGGGTGTGAACTCTAGTATTGAAAACTTCTAGTGTTTTCAAGAACAGTAATTCTCGCACCCTAGACAAAGCCAGGGTGAAAACTTCATTTTCATTCTCGTAGGCTACAGTGGAGCAGGGTGCGAACTTCCCTCACCCTAACATTGAAGAAGGGTGCAAACTTCTTGAGAATTCTCGCAGGCTACAGTGGAGCAGGGTGTGAACTTCCCAGGAAAGTTCACAGGATACACATAGGTAGGGTGCGAACTTCCCTCAGGCTACTCTCAGGTGGGGTGTGAACCTCCCAGGGAAGAGGGATTGTAGAAGTTGAGTTTTTGTGGTTGGATAGCATTCAAGTTTGCAAGATTTTCTTGGTGCGAAAACTGATTCAAGATCAAAATGTCTTTCAATGGTTTGAGGTTGGAGTATGCACTCGAGGGCAGCTCTAACTACATTGCTTGGAAGGACAGGATGGAGGCAATGCTCAAAGATAATGACTTGAAGGGTTACATTGATGCAGATGTTCCTAAGCTGGATGCGAAAGATACTGCAAATATTGATGCATGGCAAAAGAAAGTGGTGAAGGCATGGATGATTCTGTTGGAGGGAGTACGAGACCACATTGTCTCAAGTCTCCATGGGAAAACCACACCATATGCAATGTGGAAGGTTTTGACTGATCTATTCCAAAACAATAGCAACCATAGGA
>SNQJ01S0022786.1:116179-133547 GCA_010110895.2 Picea sitchensis
GAATCATATTTTTACTTAGTGTATTGTGTTATTCATAAATTGAGATAAATAAAAACTTATATTCTAGGTAATGAAATGTTTTATAGTATGCATGTGCTAACAATAATTATTACATGCACATTTCTTGCAAAATTAGAGGTACAAGAAAACAAATTTTGTTCTTATATGAGGAATGAAGTTATGAAATATGCCCAGAGATATTACATCCATGAGGAGGAGGTCATAGGTCTGCATGTTAGCATGGGAAATGTTGAGACAAAGTATAATGAAAGGAGAGGCATGTAGGAGCCTGTAACTATGAGAGGCCTGCATAGATAAGTGCAAAGCTATAGGGAAGATAATGAAAGGATTGTGAAATATAGGGAATATATAATTGAGAGTATAAATATTTTTCATAGGAAAGTTAACAAAAACTCTAGCACCAAGTAAGAAGAGAGTAAGACAAATATCAGCATCCATACCCAAAATAAGAAGGGATGATCATGGGAATTATATGCAGTCAATAAGAATGAGAAGGTGCCGTCATTCTCCAAGGAAATATACTAAAATAACTTGTGCTAGTTTAGGGCCAAGGAGTATCCCAAGTGTGTCTCCTATCATGAGGTAGAGAACGAGGCCCGAGGCAAACATCTTTCAAGGTGATCTCAGGAAAATCAAGCCACCAAATTTCAATGGTGAGCATAGGAAAGGAGAAGAGGTTGAGGCTTGCTTTTTTGGAAATGAAGAAATATTTCTAGTTGCATGATTACCCCTCAAGGGTAGAAGGAAGAATTGAAAACTACCACTTATAAGGAAAGGAAACCATGTGGTGGGATTAGCTTAAGCAATCCAAACATCTTCATGAGAAGAAGGTATCACAGAAGAAGTTCAAAGGATATTTCCAAGAGAAATGTTCTTTTGACCATTACTATGAAAGGAAGATGAAAGAGTTCTTCGAAATCAATTTGGGAAGCATGACAATGGATGAATATGAGAAGAGATTCTTTGAGTTTCTGAAATATTTTGACTTCATAAAGAATGAGAAGATTGAAATCCAAAGGTTTATGAGTGGGTTACCCTCCTTCTGCAGTGACAAGCTACAATATGATAACCCCAAGTCTTTGGAGGAGGTCATAAGGAGAGAAAAGATTCTTTATGAGCATAGTAGAGGAAGGCCAGTTTTCCAAAAAACTTGGAATGACAAGACCCTTTTTCAAGAAAAACTCAAAAGCATGGTCAGTGATCCAAAAATGAGTCCAATATGGAAAATTAATTTGGGAAGAGCATAAGGAAATAGCATGTACAATGTTGGGGATGTCAGGGAAATCACTTATATAGGGATTTCCATCATAAAGGTGAAAGAATGAGGATTATCCACAATATTCAAGAGACTGAAATAGTTGAAGACATGGAAGGGAACATGCCCAAGGATTTATGTATCCTTGTACAACAAGTAAGAAGAATATAAATCCCCCGTGATTGAAGTGGAAGGTAAGATTGATAAGAAACCCATAGCATTTTAATTGATTTTGGAGCTATCCATAGTTACATAAACTCTAACGTTGTTGAAATATTTCACTTGAAAAGGAGTAAGCATAATAAATGTTGGTTAGTTCAGTTATCCACAAGGGCTAAGAGGAAAATCAATGAGCTAGTTAAATATTTTCCAATAGACATGAATGGACTCAACACAAAGGTAGATGTGAACATCATACCATTGGGTTCATATGATTTTCTAATTGGCATGGATAGGTCAAAGAAACACCATGTTTTCCTAGGTTATTACAACAAGATAATCACATGTTTTGATGAAGAAGGGAAGAAGGGAAATGTTCAAGGCATTCCAAGAGCTAGAGTTGTTAGAGAAATTTCAGATATGCAGTTGAAAACGAGTTTCAAGAATTGATGTGAGATTTTTGCAGCCCATATGGAAGAGGAAACCAAAGATATAGTGGAAATTATTCAAGACCATCCATTCTCAAGGGAATTTGAATATGATTTTGGGGAAATCCCAAGACTTCCACCAAAGAGAGACAATGATTTCTCTAATGATTTGGTTCCAAGAGCCGCCCCAATTTCCAAGAAGTCATACAGAATGGGCACACGGATTTGGAGTTGTGGATGCAACTTGAAGATATATCAAAGAATGTGTATGTATTCCCAAGTGTGGCACCTTGGGGAGCCCCAATTTTGTTTGTAAATAATAAATATGGAACCTTAAGGATATGTATTGATTTCAGACAACTGAATAAGGTCACCACAAAGAACAAATATCCTTTTCCAAGGATTGATGATTTATTTGATCGACTGAAAGGTGGAAGAATATTTTCCAAGATTGAATTTAGATCATGTGATCATCAAGTGATGATAAAGGAAGTATACATAATCAAGAAAACTTTTAGGAAAATACATGGGTATTATGAATTCACGGTAGTGCCATTTGGGATATCAAATGCCCCAGTTATTTTTATGTGCCTGATGAATGAAGTGTTTAAGGAATACTTAGACAAGTTTGTAATTTTGTTCCTCGATGATATACTCATCTATTCTAAGTCAGAATATGAAAATGAGAAACATATAAGAATGGTGATAAGTTTTCTGAGTATAAGTTGTATGCCAAGCCAAGTAAGTGCATCTTTTATCAAAAGAAGATTCACTACTTGGGGCATATTATTTCGGTAGATGGGATAACAGTTGATCCTAAGAAGATAGATACCATGAGAGGATGGTCAATGCCAACAAATGTCACAAAGGTAAGATCATTCATGGGTATTGCTAGTTATTGCCAAATATTCATAAAAATATTCTTAAATATTGCAAACCCCATTACTTCTTTGCAAAAGAAATGAGAGAAATTTTAATGGATTCCCAAATTTGCAAAAAAAATTCAGTAGTTGAAAGATATATTGAAAAGTGCATCAATATTGAAGATCGCAGATATGGGTGAATATTTTGTGGTGTGCATTGATGCATGCACGGAAGGGATTGGTGGAATCCCCACACAAAAAGATAATGTGGTATGATATGAGTCTCAGAAATTAAAAGAGCGTGAAAGGAATTATGCTACCCATGATATGGAATTAGTAGCCATTATTAATGCACTAAAAATAAGGAGACATTACCTCATGGGGAGGAAATTTGAACTAAGGATAGACCATTGTGGGCTAAAACATTTTTTTGGACAACCAACATTAAATGCCAGGAAAACTAGATGGCTAGATTTCCTTAGTGAGTATGAATTTGAAATTAAGCACATATGTTAGCATTATTTTTGTCATTGTTTTGTGGAATTCCATGATAGTAAATGGGTAGAATGGTTTAATTGGATATCCTAATAATCATTTACACTTGTTCAACTCATCAAATATCTAGAGATATCAAGGATATTAAGAGCACCATTTGGTCAATATTTGGTTAAAAAAATGCAAAACAAATTGTAGGTGATTGTTTTTGTGCTCATCTTGCTGCACGATTTCCAATAAAATGGAATCTAATCTCAAAAAACTAAAATATGGGTTTTTTCAGGAATGGACCAAATTAGGTGCTACGCAAGCTATTTCTGGAAAAAGTGAATCATTTGGGAGCTACAGGTATAGGTGTTTCTTTAAGAGTGATTTTTCTAGATTTCTCATAATTTGATTTTCTAAAAAATGCCCATTCAATAGAAGTGCCACCTTCATCCATTTAACCTAGAGATTATATCATGATCTTATGCTATAGATTAGGATCAGATCCCTTTGTTTTGGATCTTAGTTTGAATTGGTTATTCTCAATTAAACATTGTTATTTCTATTTAAGCAAGAATTGTGAAAGAAGAGAAGGGCTCTTCCTCTTATAGGAAAGCATGGTTCAAATGGCCAGATTGGGAGATCTGGAAATTGTAATGGAAAGAGATTCATTCTTGTAGCATATTATACTAATGGATTCAAACATTTTGATGGTTATATCATGTATCTTTGTACTTTATTTTTTTCTTATTTGAATAGAATGAGTATTTATGCAATGCGTTCATTCTCACACAGAGTCAGCTACGATTACAGTGAAGAGGTTGTTGTCAATTACATGTCTTTGTAAATTATATTCAAATATATATTTCAGGTTTTAAATGATATTTGGAACCTGGAAATATTCTACACACTAGCGAACATATTGTTCAATTGTGTTTTGTGTTTCTCTCGTTGTTCCTCTTATACCCAATTGTTAATTTGTCTAATCATCAAAGTGAATTCCCTTGACCACATGAGGTATTGGCCATATTTTTAGATCCAGCTAATGAACTTTACTAGATCTTTAACCCATCCAACCTCCTTGATCCATAACCCAAACCAATCAACCATTGCAATATCTAAGATGTGTTAGGCATGCCCTCCCAATAGGCAGAGAGCATCTTCTAACTCTAACAACATCAAAGGAAAAGAGAATTAATTGGTTGATGCACTTAGAAGGAGAGAACATGAGATGCATATTGAAGCCATCAACATGTATATGATTGATCTGAAGATAAAATCATTGAAGCAACAAACTCAAATAAAAAATATTTACAAATAAAAGAAACATTACAACAAGGAAATTCACAACAAAAGTTTAAACATTGTGAGTTACAAGAGGATGAAATTATCAAGTATAGAGGAAAAATATGTGTGTCAAATTCCAGTGAGATGAAAAACACAGTGTTGAGGGAAATGCACAATGTGTCGTATGTTGGGCACCCAGGATATCAAAAGTCAATTGCAGCTATAAGAAGCCAATATTTTTGGCTCATAATGAAGAAACAAGTGGCTAATTATCTAGCCAGGCGCCTGGAGTATCAGAAGGTGAAGCCAAACATAGATGTCCAATGGGGATATTATAGCCATTTCCCATTCTAGAATGGAAGTGGGAAGTATTTGTAGTTTATTTTATTACAAATCTTTCCAGGATTGTGAAGCGACATGATTCCATCATGGTGGTGGTGGATAATTGACTAACGTAGCATAGTTTATTAGACTAGTAAAGGATGCACACAAGGAAGAAAGTATTGCATAAATTTACATGAAATAAGTTGTCAAGCTACATGGAGTTCCCAAGGAAATTGTTTCAGATAGATCTCCAAAATTTACATCCAATTTTTGGAAAGGTTTGTTCAAATGCTTTGGGACGAATTTAAATCCCAGTATAGCATACCATCTTGATTTGGATGGGTAAATAGAGAGGAATAACATAATAATTGAGGATATGCTTAGAATGTATGTGATGGACCAGCCATAAAAGTGTAAGGATTACATCCACTCAGTTGAATTTTCTTACAATTATGGGTATCGAGCCTCATTAAAAATGAGTCCATTTAAATCCTTATATGGCAGGGAGTGTAACACACCAGTAAGTTGGGATAACCCAGCAAACAGAGCATTTATTGAAATAGATTTGTTGAAGGAAAAGGAAGAGAAGATGAAAAAGATTAGACGAAATTTAAAGGCTACCTGGGACATAAAGAAAATTTATGTAGAAAATAATAGATTTTTCAGATATTTTAAAGTGGGAAGAACATGTGTTTTTAAAAGTGAAGAAGAAAATAAGTTCATTGAGATTAGGATTTTTCCCAAAGTTGGAAACAAGATATTGTGGACATTTTGAGATATTAGAAAATATAGGGACAGTTGCATACATGGTAACATTGCATGCATCCATGAGAGTGCATTTCATGTGTCGTTATTAAAGAAATATGTTCCTGACCTTAACCATATAATTGATTGGACTATGATCTAGGCAGTGATATTCTTAGTTACTTGTGCCATAGAAACCTTGATAAACAAATGGGACATCTGATGGACTGAGAGTAGTGAAGGGGTACATTGCATGGGTTAGGAAAGTAGATAGGAAGAGAGATGGTGTAAAATCAGGATAGTTGTAGGCAAATGTCAATGGGTTGTGGGATTCTATGAGTTATGAGTGGACAGTGAGATAACACCCTATTTTTTGGATTGCTAGTCGCAACTTGGGGGTGACTTGTTGATATTTGGAACGAAAATTATATGGTTGGGTGAAAATTTTATCCCAAGAAGTTGGTTGGACAACTGTTTTTAAAATACAAGTGTTTAATCATTTTTTTGTGTTGCATTAAGAGTTTAATTGTTGTGTATTAACTTTGTGTTTGAGAACGATTTATATGTTGTTGTATTTGAGTTTATTAGTTTCATTTTATGTTTATTTTAGAATACTATAGATGCATCTAGTTCATGGTATCACCAAATGGTTAAAACTATATGTTTTCCTGTAGTTAGTAAGCTACAGGATTAGTTAGCAGAAAAAATTAATTTTATGAGTATTTATGCATGTAATGGACCTCAATTGGGTTGGGGAACATTACAACAAGGATCCCAACGTATAGGAACTCATGAAAATATTATTGATCTAAATAAGGAAGAGGAGTAATGTTTACCCAAAGAAAGAACCGAGATAGAGGAGGAGGGTATTGATAAGATGAAGGATCAAGCAGTAGGTCAAGATGAAGAACCTTCAAAGACACAAGCAATTGATAAAAATAAAGAAGCATCAAAGACACAAGAAATTGATCAAGGAAAAGATGATTAGGAAACACAAACAACTAACCAAGAAAAGGAGAAAGAACCAGAAGAGATATAGATGGTAGATAAAGGTAAAAATCCTTAAGTAGCCAAGGTAACTAATAAAGCCAAAATGAAAGAAAGATCACTTTCAAACTCTAGGAAGTTTGGAAGTGATCAACCTATCTTCGAGCTTGTAGATGAATTTGTTGACTCAGAATCCACTACCTATGATTGATGTCGACAGGCCATTGTGAAGAGAACATAAAGGAAGAAGAAAATAAATGTCGATAGTTTTGTAATATGCACTACTAATGAAATCATGTTGGATACAAAAATAGAAAATGTGAGTGAATCACTACCCATTGGAGTAGCTATGTATTAGGATATTATTGACAAATCTAGGGCAGATGAACATGAAGTCAAGGGCATGAAAAATGAACTTGAATTCCTTAGAAACCAAGTGAGTTATTAAAAAGAATCCCAATATGTTTGTACCCCCTTTGTGGAAGAAATTTTGGACATTGATAAGGAACATGAGAAAGTCAAAATAAATGTTTTGGTCAAGATCACAAAACTCTGAGAAGAAACATTACATCTCTTCTGGCACCAATAGAAAAAGGAGTTATGAGAACCTTGATTTTTTCAAAAATCTTCATGGACCTATATACCTAATCATACCTAATCAAGAATCCTGTAAACTATCATGATCCTACAAATTCCAAGAACAAATTCCATGATCATGTAAACTATCATGATCCTACAAATTCCAAGAAAATGTCACCCCAACAAGTTTCTAGTGTAAGATGGATAACCTACATGATCAACTCAT
Organism: Picea sitchensis; assembly: GCA_010110895.2. Classification (NCBI taxonomy): domain Eukaryota; kingdom Viridiplantae; phylum Streptophyta; class Pinopsida; order Pinales; family Pinaceae; genus Picea; species Picea sitchensis. Next base: position 123,533 of record SNQJ01S0022786.1, read on the forward strand.
ACAAAAATTAAAAATTGGGGAGCAACACAATGATGATTTGATGGAATTTGACAAAAAATTTAGACAACAACTTGCAAAAAGAGAAGAGAAATAAAAGACTCAGATTTCTAAAGCTTGCCAACAATTGTAGGAATTCGAGGAAATATACAAAAAAGAAATTTCTAATAAACAAGAGAATTGAGTAACAATAACTTCTGATAAACGAATTCTACAAGCTACAGTTTTGTAGTGGATAGATAAAATTTAGGTGATATATGCAGAATTATAGGAAAAATGTAAATACAGGGAATTAGAAAATGTTGAGATTATCTCACATATTTTAGCAACAAAAAATAATACTGAGGAGATTTCTAAAGTTATATTGATTTTAGATCAAGCTTAGATTGACAATAAGGAGAACCTTTTGTTAGTAAAAAAATTGAAAGACATTTGTAGGTTGTAGAAGGGTTTTACTTCAATTTAGAACATGAAATATTGAGCTGGAATCTTAATTCAATGATTGCAAGGTAAGGACTCATAGAAAAATTAAAGATAATTATTTATTACAAACATACCAAATAATTACATATGACACTTATACAATGTGTATTATAATTACATATGCCACTTATACAATGTGTATTGTAGAATAATGAATATGATAATTATGTGTAAATTTAATATTTTTATGAATAAATAATTGATGCAGGAGCATCTCTCCACGTCAACCAGCCAGCCATGTCGAGTCTGTGCATTCAAAGCTGAAGAGAGAGGTGCAATCCTCATTTAAATCTGAATTGAATGTAATTAAATGTTTAAGTTGTTTAGCTGGAAAGTTGTTCCTTTGTGCAGGCATTAGGTAGATCGACCTTTAATGTTTGTAAGGCTGAGATCTAGATCTAGATGCGGACTAGACAGCCCATTCAATGCAATTGAATAGGGTAGGTAGGTTGAAGGGAAGAGCTCGAAGAGCCCCCTCAGGTAAAAGAGATTTTGTATCTCATTTTGTAGGAGTAGTTGAGGTAGAGAGTTGAGTAGTATTCGAGCTAGAATATGCGAGTAGAGAGCAAAAGAGAGAGAAGAGTTGAGACTTTGTTACAGGCCATGCTCAGGAACACTTTGTAAATACATGAATTTGCCATATTTTAATATAAACAGAAGCAGTTTTTCTTGCATGTATTTCTGTGTTATGTCGATGTCTGTGAGTGTTCTTTATATGTTGGGAGTGTATGCTAGGCATTTGCAGGTTGTTTTGATTTTAGGTGAAGGTCTTTGAGGCTTCATACCAGGAGGGTGTGACAGAACACTGTGGATTCTGATAGCCATGCACAGAGGATGCATTTCTAAACACTGCGGGTTCAGACAAAGACGTGTTGCGGCACAGGAACTGGAGTCAACAACTCGGTGAAGACCTCAAGGTTGTTGAACACCTTGGAGGCAAGGCTGTGTGGGAGAAGACACAGTTGCAGACAGAAGCTCTAAGGAGTTCTGTAGATCTCTGCCAGGTGGGCATTGAGCAGGTGCAAGGAGTTCACAGAGGAAGAACTCTGTTGTGAGTTCTCAAAAGAGGACCAGAATCACTGAAGATTCTGAGAGCTCTACTAGGTGGGCATTGAGAAGGTGCAAGGAGTGCATAGAGGACAGAACTGCTGGAAGTTCTGGGAGAAGATACTCTGCCAGGTGGGCATTGAGTGGGTGTGTAGACAGACACAGAAGAGAAGAGAACTCTTTTGAGTTCTATGATTTGAAGGAAGAATCCACTGAGGGATCTTCACAGGGTTGTTGAACACCCTGAAGGCTTAGCAAGAAGTTGCTTGAGTAGAAGGATAGCCAGGAGGGCATCCAAACATTCTCCATCTGAGGGAGAAGTCAGAAGGATAAAATCCCTTGGGGGTCTGAGCGGTTAAGAAGCTCGGGAGGAGTTAGAGTTTCTAGGGTGCGCGGTGAGAACTCATGTAAAGGAGCTCGTAGAGAAGAAAGGCAAAGGTCGAGGCCTTAGGGAACTTGAAATTCTTCCAAGTCTTGGAAGACAGTGTGAAAGCTTAGGAGGGAGCACAACAGCCATCAGATCGGGTGGAGAAAGAGATCTGGACCATTGGATTCTACGTCCAGGAAGGAGAAGGAGAAGTGCACGGAAGGGGGAGATTGTGAGCCATTGGATCTCATTCAGAAATCTGATCAGTCGTTGGATCGGTCAGAAGGTGCATGGTGGTTAAACCGTCGGTAATAGCTGAGGGGAAAATATTGATGAGAGGTGGGGCCATCAGGATATCGGCGTTCGTGAAATCGACATTCCCGTGGATAGGATATCGGGTAAGTCCATCTTGAAAACCTCGACACAAATCTAGGTCGTCCATCTGAGAGAGGACACGTGTCACGTGATCATCCATTCAGGAGATCCGGACACTAGACATCGATATATTGGCACTCAGGATATCATAGGTCCTGAGATCAAGAAAGTCGGGACATTTCAAGTCCCGAAACAACGAAAGAATCACAGTTGTCTGTTTGTGGAGATGTGTGGTGGGGATCAAGTGACCCATCGGGATATCAGCTACCAGGGTTTTGAGTTGACAGAGAATTTATGTCATCAGGGTATCAGAAACTCTGAAATTGTGAGATTGGATTAGGGCCATCCATCAGTCGGGATACGTGGCGGAGATCCATACTATCAGGGGAAGTCCCGATAGAAAAGTCAAACCGACGCATCGGGGTTCGGCATTTCACGAATCCTGAGGGCAAGACTTCCGGAGCATCAGAAGTCACGAAATCGCGAGAGGTGATTAGAACCATCCATCTTGAGGGGACGCGTGGCAGCGATCAGAGCCATCAGGGAAGTCCCGAAAGGAAGTCGTCCATCGACATTTCAGGAATCGAGATATCGCGAATCCCGTGGACAAGAGGTTTACGCACTTCAGCATTACAAAGTCTGAAACCCCAATAGGGATGTAAGGCTGCGGTCTTATGGGATAGTGTTCATATGGGCCAGGATTTTAGCTAGGGGAGCTGACATGTAAAAGGAGCACGTCAGCAAATAGGAGATCGGGAGTTCGAGAGGACAGGAACTCTTGACGTTAGGGATCACGAAACCCCAAAACCCAAAATTAAATCGAGGAAAGGTCACAGGCGCGTGCAGAGGCTGTGACAGGGTGAAGAAGGACCTGTGGATTGGGTTTTCATCAGAGATTCCAGTAGGGAATCGAATGAGCCTCTTTGGCTCATGAAATGATTGATCGATTCTGTGAGCAGACGTAGGGTGCGTCTTTGCATCTGCATCAAGTGGTATCAGAGCTTGATTCTTGTTTATATATTTTAGGCGAGAGAGGCATAAGAGGTAAAGAGCACTCTAATACACGACAAGTGGTATCAGAGCTAGAACTCTGTTTGTATGTTACAAGAAAACAGAGGAGAGAAAAGAAGACAGAGTGTTGGAGACTCTGTGATGGTTGTTTGCAGGTAGGCAGCAATCAAGAATATAGTCAGGGAGACTGTAGGATGAAGTTGGGACACTCAGGTTTTCAAAGTGATAGCAGCAGGTTTGCTAGGAGAGCAGACATAGACAACACCATGGTTATTGAAGACCATAGGCATGCTGGGAGGAAGAGCAAGGCAGAAAAGCTTGCAGAAATGGATAAAGAGCTCACTGAACTAAGGGAAGACATAGAATATCTTGAACTATGGATGCAGCAGAAAGACAAGCCAAGATGGGTATATGAATGGCCCATGAAGGAGCCAAAAGTAAAATGGCCAGTCAAGGAGTTGATGGAAATAAGGAAAAGCAGGCTGTTAAAAAGATGGTTGAGGTATGTTGAAGACCTCAAGGGACCAGAAGAAGAAATGGTTCAGATATGTGAACCAGAGACTGGGAAAATTCTCAGTGAAGAAAATGAATTGGGATCAGCTGAGGATCTCAAGAACTGCCAGGAGGGCAGAGAAGAAATTCCAGTTTGCCAGGTGGGCAACGAGTTGATATCACTGCGGGATCTCAGAGACTGTCAGGAGGACAGCCGAGGAATTTCACATTGAAAGTTGGGCAGTGGAATGAGGTCGTTGTGGGATCTCAAAGACTTCTAGGAGGGTAGCAAAAGGTTTCCAGTTTGCTAGGTGGGCAAGGAAACAGATATGGAATCATTTGATTCCAAGGGCTGTCAGAAGGGCAGTGGAAGCATCTTAGATTTCCAGGTGGGAAGAGATGAGCATTCGAGACTATCTGAAAGTCTCATGGACTCAGAGGTGAGTTCAATTCAGAAGGAGTGTTGATGAAGATGGGATCAGTTGATCTCATAATCTGCCAGGAGGGCAGTGAACACATCCCATATTGTCATGTGGGCAGGGATGAGTCGATGAGTTGGAATCAGACTGAGGAGATGACAGAGTAGGTGAGCTCGAAGATGAGTTTATATTAACAGGTGAAGATGATAGAAGAAGAGGATCTGAGGGACCTTCTAATGATTGGGGGAATTGGAATATTCCTACCACTTAGCCCAGAGGAGGCAGGAGTTTGTGTTGCAGGTGCAGCAATAGCAGAAGAACAGTCAGTTGTGACTGACAGGAAAGAAGAAGAAGTAGACGAAGGGGAAAATGAGCATTCTTTGGAATGGCTCATTACTTTTAGCTAAGAAGCTGAAAGAGCTATAGCATTGGAGCTGACAGCAAAAGAAGCAGAAGAGGATGATGAGAATTCTGAGGAATGGCTCAACATTTTCAGCCAAGAAGCTGAAGAGACTGCAATGTGGGAGTTTGCAGCAAAAGAAGGACAGGAGGCAGACAACATTTGTTTTGTTGATCTGTGGCAACAGGTTGAATCCCTGGAGAGAAGGGTGAAAGTGTAGAGCGTGCACATCCAACAGGTGAAGTTGGAAACTGATGAAGGAGGCATGGGAGATCATGATGATCTGCTCATGTGCCAAAAAAAATTGCAGCTGAGGAGACTGCATGAGCAGAGCCAGCCATGGGAGCAGCTGGACGAAGTGATAGAAGAGATCATGGAGCTGATGATTCGATCAATAGACATTGTCAGCAAGGAGAGGCTAAACAGGAAGAAGGAAGTAGCAGCAGCAGCAGCAGTGCAGAAGCAGCAGTAGAATGGAGCGAATGAACAGCTCCAGATATTTGTTTAGGATCCAGGAGGATTTCAACAGTTGATATGGGAAGATCATGAGCAGGAGCTCGTGATTTGTTTTTGCAGCTAAGGAGTATGATGCAGGAGCATCTCTCCACGTCAACCAGCCAGCCATCCAGCCACGTCGAGTGTGTGCATTCAAAGCTTAAGAGAGAGGCGCAGTCCTCATTTAAATATGAATTGAATGTAATTAAATGTTTAAGCTGTTGAGATGGGAATTCATGCCTTTGTGCAGGCATTAGGTAGATCGGCCTTTAATGTTTGTAAGGCTGAGATCTAGATCCATATGTGGACTAGACAACCCATTCAATGCAATTGAATAGGGTAGGTAGGTTGGAGGGAAGAGCTCGAAGATCCCCCTCAAGTAAAAGAGATTTTGTATCTCATTTTGTAGGAGTAGTTTAGGTAGAGAGTTGAGTAGTATTCAAGCTAGAATCTGCAGGTATAGAGTAGAAGAGAGAGAAGAGTCGAGACCTTGTTATAGTCCGTGCTCAGGAACACTTTGTAAATACAAGAATTTTCCATATTTTAATATAAACAGAAGTAGCTTTTCCTGCATGTATTTCTATGTTATGTGGATGTCTGTGAGTGTTCTTTATATGTTGGGAATGTATGCTAGGAATTTGTAGGTTGTTTTGATTTTAGGTGAAGGTCTTTGAGGCTTCATACCAGGAGGGTGTGACAGAACACTGCGGGTTCTGATAGCCATGCACAGAGAATGCATTTCTTAACATTGCGGGTTCAGACAAAGACGTGATGCGACACAGGAACTGGAGTCAACAACTCGGTGAATACCTCAAGGTTGTTGAACACCTTGGAGGAAAGGTTGTGTGGGAGAAGACATAGTTGCAGAAAGAAGCTCTGAGGATTTTTGTAGAGATCTACCAGGTGGGAATTGAGTAGGTGCAAGGAGTGCACAAAGGAAGAACTCTGATGTGAGTTCTCAAAAGAGGACCAAAATCACTGAGGATTCTGAGAGCTCTGCCAAGTGGGCATTGAGCAAGTGCAAGGAGTGCATAGAGGACAGAACTGTTGGAAGTTCTGGGAGAAGATACTCTACCAGGTGGGCATTGAGTGGGTGTGTAGATAGACACAGAAGAGAAGAGAACTCTTTTGAGTTATGTGATTTGAAGGAATAATACACTAAGGGATATTCACAGGGTTGTTGAACACCCTGAAGGCTCAACAAGAAGTTTCTTCAGAAGAAGGGCAGCCATGAGGGCATCCAAACATTCTCCATCTGAGGGAGAAGACAGAAGGATAAAATCCCTTAGGGTTCTGAGCAGTTAAGAAGCTCAGGAGGAGTTAGCGTTTTCAGGGTGCATGGTGAGAAATCAAGTAAAGGAGCTCGCAGAGAAGAAAGGCAAAGGTCGAGGCCTTAGGGAACTTGAAATTCTTCCAAGTCTTGGAAGATAATGCACAAGCTTAGGAGGGAGCACAGCAACTGTCAGATCGGGCGGAGAAAGAGATTTGGACCATTGGTTTCTACGTCTAGGAAGGAGTATGAGAAGTGCACGGAAGGGGGATATCGTGAGCCGTTGGATCTCATTCAGAAATCCCATCAGCCATTGGATCAGCCGGAAGGTGCACGATGGTTAAACCATTGGGAATAACCGAGGGGAAAATCCTGATGAGAGGCGGGGCCATTGGGATATCATCATTCGTGAAATCGGCATTCCCGTGGATAGGAGATCGGGTAAGTCCACCTTGAAAACCTCGACACAAATCTAGGTCGTCCGTCTGAGAGAGGACACATGTCACGTGATTTTCCATTCAGGAGATCCGGACACTAGACATCGAGATATTGGCACTCAGGATATCGGAGGTCCTGAGGTCGAGAAAGCTGGGACATTTCAAGTCCTGAAACAATGAAAGAATCATAGCCATCTGTTTGTGGAGACACGTGGAGGGGATCAAGCAACCCATTAGGATATCAGCTACCGGGGTTTTGAGTTGACAGCGAATTTCTATCATCGGGGTATCAGAAACTCTGAAATCATGAGATTGGATCAGGGTCGTCCATCAGTCGGGATACGTGGCGGAGATCCAGACTATCGGGGGAAGTCCTGATAGAAAAGTCAAACCGGTGCATCGAGGTTCGGCATTTCGTGAATTCTGAGGGAAAGACTTCCAGAGCATCAGAAGTCACAAAATCGTGAGAGGCGATCAGAACCATCCATCTTGATGGGATGTGTGGCAGCGATCGGAGCCATCGGGGAAGTCCCGAAAGGAAGTCGTCCATTAGCATTTCAGGAATCGGGATATCGTGAATCCCGTGGACAAGAGGTTTACGCACTTCAGCATTGCAAAGTCTAAAACCTCGATAGGGAGGTAAGGCTACGGTCTTATGGGATAGTGGTCATATGGGCCAGGATTTTAGCTAGGGGAGCTGACATGTAAAAGGAGCGCATCGGCAAATCGGAGATCGGGAGTTTGAGAGGACAGGAACTCTTGACGTCGGGGATCACGAAACCCCGAAACCTGAAATTAAATCGAGGAAAGGTCACAGGTGCGTGCAGAGGCCGTGACAGGGTGAAGAAGGACCTGTGGATTGGGTTTTCATCAGAGATTCCAGCAGGGAATCAAATGAGCCGCTTCGACTCGTGAAATGATTGATCGATCCTGTGAGCGGACGTAGGGTGCATCTTTGCATCTGCATCAATAATGATCAAGGAAAAATAAGTTATAAAAAAAATAAAACCATAAGAAAAAATGCATATATTAAAATGATAATTTACATAATTATATGACAAATTCTAATTTACAGAAAACAAATATTTTCCAATCAATTTTATTGGGAATATCTAGATGTACTAGGACTAGAACTTGTACTAGTGATGGCACCACCACAATGTGCATCAACACCAACACTCGATTTGTGACCATCAAAATCATGACTACTCATAACAACATGTCAATGTCTCCTCTCCTTACATGTAAGCTCTCATCTCCTCTCCTAGATATCTTTGTCACTTTGATCAACCTCTACAAATTCCTCAATCGTAAGACTATGCTAAAAAACATATCAAATCCCATGACATGATGGAGAGGATATTTACTTTAGTGTGCTAGTTACACAGCAAAATTTGAGATAATTCTACATAAAAGAGATCAACAAAATAATATCGATAATATCAATATCTGAGAGAAGGACACAAACAACCATCAATGCTCTAGAGTGTTGGATTAGTGAGAGGGGGGTGAATCGGTAATAGAGCAATCTAATCATTTTTAACCATATAATGAAAATTTTATATCAATGTAACATCATCATCCAATATTTGTAGAGTGAATAAACAATGAACAAATGAACAATCATACACATACACAATACACCAGTGTTTTTACGTGAAAACCCAAAGTAGGAGAAAAACAAAGAATGTTTTTTCTTATATGTCTTAAAGAATTACATTCATTGGAAGCACCAACTTCCTTTGTTTTCCAGCTGCAACTGGAAGGAGGCTTCAACCCCCTAGTTTCTCAGGTTACAACTTGAGGGAAGCTCCAACTCCCCAATTCTCTAGCTACATTCAGAAGGAGGCTACAAGCCCCTGTGTTTTCTGGCTACAACCATAAGGTGGCTACAACCACATGTCCTTGCCCTGTCCAATTGCCCTGACATATAAGTAGAATGATGGAACCACTGTCACACTATCACTGTGATATATATTGTTGTAAACCTGTACCAATCAACTTGCACCAAACAACCTGTACCAATAACCTAAACCATGCATCAACATGTACCTCAAATTGTAATCAACATGTACCATAAACAAGTGCATCAACCATGCACCAACCTGTACCTCAACCTCAACCAAAATACCTCATCAATTTCATCATCCAAATCTTATTTGTAACTCTGTAATAGACCTGGTGTATATGATCTCATACCTGCAAACCTTCCTTAACTTTAACAACAAATGACTATCATTTTCATCAAACTTTACTTTAGTCTCACATGACTAGTTTTGGATTAGTGAAATAATCATAATTATGTACATGTAATGAATAAAGAGATCTGAAAATAATACATAATGTTCTTCAATGTGTTTTCTGCAATTCCTCCAGGTGTCACTACTTGGAACCTCTCGAAAAATGAGTTATAGAAAAAATGCCATACCTTGTTGAATTTTGGCTTATTCTAGAAAGCAAACTTGTAGAGTGTGCCCCGCATGGAATATTTGTTGTATGTATCTGAAAATTGTACATAGAATAATATAGATTTTACTCTAACCAAAAAATTTGGTCTTACTGAATTTGGATCTGTTATGAAGAAGCTATGACGTTTTTACTTGAAACACATGTTTTAGACTAGTTTTAGGAATAGCCAAAAGCCCTATTTTCCACGGAGTGTAACTCCACAAATACAAAAACCCACAAGATGAAATTCTTACCATAGATACTTGAATATGATTTCTTAATGGACTCCCAATTTTGTGGTCTGAATCATTCTATAAAAAATGTTATTGCGAAAATGGTGAGATGACCTGTAAATAACATACCTTAGAAAACATCATCAAAAGAATTTATCCTCCCTTGAATTTTGGCCTTCCTTACTTCACCTTCCCTCTGAAATTTGTCTTAGATATCCTTTGGTTACCTCAGTCACCTGTAGATATTCAATATTCTCAAGTTTGATTGAAATGAGAGAGCCTTGCCTCTTATTTATACTTTCATGTAGATTTCTTAGAAGCATATTCTAGACCACTTTGTCCACATAGTCACCTATGCTCAACTTTGCCCAATTTGCCACTTGTCCATATATCCAATAGCCACTTGACAACTTAACCCATTTTCCTCATTTTAGGGTTAGCCTTCTTATAACCACTTTCCATAATTAGAAAGTTCTCAATTTACTTTATTATTTAAATAATCCTCCTTGACTTTGTCACTTCACTTTATTATTTAACTAAT
>SNQJ01S0022787.1:7263-17877 GCA_010110895.2 Picea sitchensis
ATCTCAAAAAACCTTCATTTAGGCCCCCAAAATGGCCCCGGAAGTTAAAACCTGCTAAAAATAGTAAATTGCCAAAATTGCCAAAAAACTGTTTTGAGCCAGTCGGAAAAGGTGGGTGGCCACCGATATCCACCTGGATCAAGGAGACTTCGACATAGACTTTGTATTGGATGCATAAACACAGGTGAACATTATGACAAAAAGTACTTGGGAAATCTTAGGAAAGCCTGCTATGGTTACTTCACTAGGAGGAATAGGATTGTTTAAAGGAAAGTTGATAACTCTATGTGGAAGACTTACCCATGTACCTATGATTTTTCATGGAGAATCGACGGAAGAATAATTCGAGGTCATTAAGTTTGTTGAGAACAATGACCCCCTTGCACTTTTGTTAGGAAGGACTTGGATTGAGAAAGATCAGATCCGAAGGAAAGAAGAAGAGGAAGCTCTAGAATATAAAAAAGCAAGAATTAAGGGATTTCATGGCTAGGAGAATAACACGCTTACTAGAAGAACATGAGTACAAGTCAAAGAAACTGAGGGCTAGAGACCTAGTTGTCAAAGTTGAAAGAATGCAAGAAGACTTAGAGAACTTATACATGCAGGAGAGTAGAGAACCTACTACAGAAGCAGTAAGAGAAGAAGTATTATCCTCAAACCTTGTGAAATATCCTCAATAGTGAGAAGTTACTATTCCAAGAGGAGATAAGAACAAGAATGGAAAGAGGAATCTAGAGATGCAGATCACAGGATATAAAGCTAGAAATCTCAGTAAGAAGAAAGCAAAGCTAGAAAAATTGCAGAAGGTTCCAGCGAGGACTTCGCAGAAGGAAGGCTTGCAGAACTTGAACCTCACTGGAATAGTAGAACAATGCAGATTGACACTTCGCCATGACAGGGCGATATGATTTTTGGAGGTGTCCTGACCATTATATCGATGCTCCAAAATGACTAGAAACATAGTTATTGCCAAAACGTTCGCCATTGGACCATTGGGACCACACCATAACGGATGGAATTGCATTAATTGAGGCGTTCCTACCTGTTGGAAGAGTCCTTTATGATGTTATCTATTTAACCCATTGAATGTCTTACCATGGACACTTTTGCAAATTATTAGAGCCCACAGAGAGTTGAATATTACCGCGTTGTGCTTATTGAGACCTCACCATTCATTCTGCTACCTTGACTATTTGTTCACTGAACTGAGATATCATATCTCGAGCATGTATGTCAAGTGACTTTAGCACAGTAGAGAAATCTATCGAAGAGATTCTCATAGACCTCATGGTTGAGAAGGTGATGTCCGTAGGAGCACAAGCTTTGTCGACAAGAGGAGTGCAAACATCCCCATCGACTGCATGTCGATTTGGGCCCTCCCAAACTGCGACAGAGAAACGAACCAAGCATCGTGATGACTTGGAAAATGAGAAGATCATCCCATCAATCCTACCTAAGTACATCCTGCCTCTGGCTGGCGTGGTTAGTCATGATAGCATCCCGAGGGACTTTGATTATACATTGATTACTGCATACCTTCTGAAGGGGATACGCATAGTTGGACTGCAGTTAGGACAGATTCTGACACTTAAGATCAATGAATTCAACTTGGGAGATCACAAAAACTATGGAATGCTCGCACCAAAAAAGTACTTGACCAAGACAATGGGGAAGAAGTCGAAGATAATCCCCCAACTATGGACTATGGACATCGCGAGGTCCACCATTCTTAATGTAATGAAGTTACCACACTTCGACAGATATCAAGAGGTTAACATGTGTGTTAAACTCTTGCTTTTGTGATTCCATGGTGGTTACCTATGTTTAGACAGGTGCATCATAGTAGAATTGATGTTGATCCACCGGATCACCGGATTGAGCATGTAAGGAACAAACCCACAAGATTTTTACCCAGGGAAGGCTACAGATCGCACCCTGGTGCAACGCATAAAAGAAACCTACGACGATGTGGAGAAAGGGAAGCAGGGATACAAGGTATCCTCCATCCAAAATGGTGAAGTGCGCCTAGATTTCCAGTTGATCATTGGCAAGATCATCAGGAAGAACAAGCAAATTCAGGTCATGGGGTTTGTCGTCGACTTCGCAAGAAAATGCGTTGAAGGGCTGCAAATGAACTGGGCAAGCTGCCTCGTCAACCAGTTAGAGAAAGAATGTCACAAATCTTAGGATCAGGGCTACAACCATTTCATTTGGACACTGATCCTCATGGCCTTCATTGCTTGGAAGATACCGGAAGGAGAGACCTTCCCTGAAATTGAGTCGTCCGAACCACTAGCTGCAAAGTTCACTATGCTCTGGTATTTGAGTGACATGGAAAAACAATGGCAGTCAAATGCGGTGTTATACACCTATTATCTACAGCTAAAGAGGGACATTTAATCCTTCCCTCGCATGACGCTAAATACCCTGAACAGGTTCAAGCCCCTTGCAAAGTTCCATGCAGATAGGCAGTTCAATTATATCACTGCACACAGAGACGAACACAAAGAAGAGATCCACTCCTATTACAAACTCACAGAGGAGGACATGGAAGAAATAACTAAGGAATGGCCTACARAGTTCCTTGTACCAGTTGACCAGGAAGAAATCTCTGACCCCGACCTCATTGGAAKCCCTATGGTCACTTGCAAAGAATATGATGCACCCAGAAGCAGCAGGAAGAAAAATAAGGAAGAGGTACAGGAATTGAGCAGCGCATCAAAGGAAACTACACTAGATTCACCTAAAGGGGGAGAAGGTGACGAAGTAGAAAAATAAGAGGATGAAGGGGAAGAAGACAAGCAGAAGCAAGGCAAAGTAACACTGCCTAAAGATCCCCTGACAGAGACATAAACATCCAAGAAAAGAAAGGGTTCCCCGACGAAACTTTCATCGTGAAAGAAGTCAAAAGCCAATAAACCTCCATTCCACACTGTGCTCACGGTGGATGACATTGACCTTATCATTGTCATTGTATCATATACCTCAGAGGACATTTTACAGCAAAGTGAAGCTAAACAGGGGACAATGTTTGATAGGATCGAAGTAGAGCTCAAAGGGTACAACAAGCTCTTTATTCGAGTGACGCAGTGTCTAGTGCATCGTTGTCAACAGGGGACATAGAAGTAGGAGATGAGCCTACCCAGCTACGCAAATTAGAATACTCGACCGAGGCTCACCTTCGTTGGGTCCAGGAGGAAAAGGAGCAAGCCACAGAGGCATTAAAGAAAGGAAAAGAAGAATCTCTAGAGAAACGTCGAATTGCACAGCAAGAGAGAGATGACCTCCAGATGAAGTTTGCAGAGGACAAAGAACAAATCCATAAGGAGAAAGAACAACTGCTCGCGGAGCAGATTGGATTTAAAGAATAATTCACTAGAGAACTTCGCTCTGTGACAGTCCTAGCACATATGGAAGAAGAAACCACTGATAGCCAGGTGGGGAAGCTTGCTAAAGCCATTCAACAACTCCAAGCATGAATAGAAGAACTGGAACTACAAGTCCTGTCTAGCACTCCGCAAGAAGTGAGAGATCAAAGAGAGGAAACTACCAGGAGCACAATCAAAAGAATCAAGGCATTGGCCTTGGAATGCAAGAAACTCAATAGTCGAAGTGAGCAGACCTACGATATCCTTACAGAGGACCCTGAACTAAGGACATTGGAGTCACAACTACAGGAGGCAAAGCAACAGGAAACAATAGTGCAAGTACAGTTGAAGCCATTATCAGTAGTAGAGAGGATGAAAAGGTCCCAGGAATAGCACATCGTTCAACAATAGGTCCATGCCATCTAGAGTAAAGTCATGGAAGTGACCCAGAGGCTACAACCAGTACAATATGAATTCTACACACTTTTTGAGGAGATTGAGGGACAAGGTGCATAACTAGAACAAGTAATCACCACGGTGGAACAACGATTGGAAGGACCAGTGACTGAGAAATTTATTCAGGAGTTTGTCAAGAAGGAGGCTCTGGTGAAGTAGTAGGTCGAAGAAGCTTGAGCCAAGCTCGAGGCCTTCGAAGCAGATTTTCCCAGATCAAAGTGACTCGGGATGAGTCACAGGTGAGTGTTGGGGGCATGTTGGACCTCCACCAAGTTTTGGAGAACCTTGGTTGCGTTTGACCATTTTTGGTACTTCGACAGGATGGTCAAAGACGAAGCACCAGGAGGAGCGAAGTTCGCGGGATCTCGCCCCCGTTTGTGGGATTTTTGGGATTAGGGTTTATGTAAACGGGTATGGGATGTTGACCCATGGGTTTACCCATGTTTAGGCCCTATTTGTAATGTATAAATAGATATCTAGGAGATGTAAGAAGACATAGTGAAGTGGAGAGACCTAGTAGAATTGGCTTAGTATGGAGCTAGAGGCTTTGTGCATACTATGTTTTAATACTTGTAGAGCTAATTGCAAGTGATTGTAAGAAGATGGTGTGCAGACTGTGTAAGAAGGATTTGTGCTATGACCTAACTTGGGAAGGAGGATTTGGCGAGGTGTGCACGAATCTCTTGTCCTATGTGGAGTTGGCTTTGTGGATCTATGCATGTAAGAGGATTGAAAGAAGATAATAAAGAAGACGAAGTGTTGGTGAACATAGCCCCACGCTGGGGGTGAACCATGTATATCCCGTGTTGTGATTGATTTTGTGTGATTGATGTGATTTATGCTTAGTGTTTTCATCTTTACGTATGTTAGATGCATTTGATATAGTAGCTTAGTGTTTATTAATGTGGATGAATGCCATATTTTCTCTATTTCTATGTGTAAGTGTTTGGGTGTGTTAGATCTTGTTGAATACTGTGTTGTTCTATAATTAGGGTTTTACCTGAGATGTGAATAAGGGTTAAATGCTAATGAATGTTAACTGCTAAGTGCTCTGTTAAGTATTGGAATAATAGATCTATGTCCCAGCTAGGTTGTAGACACTTGAGTCCTGCAACCCCCCTGCCTCTACCTCAGGTGAGACTTCATCTACTTCACAAGTGTCGTTGAAAGGGACATTAGTTAGGGTTTTGTTGGTGCTATGTTGAAGCGTTGAACCTTGGGTCTTCCCCTATACCAACAAAGTCCTTGGGATCCAAGAAACTGGCCTTAAAATACTTCTCAATTAATTCTCACTATAAATATACATTGAACTCTCTAGAAAACTTACAAATTCTAGAACACTCTAAATTCACCCCCCTTGATTCATCACAAATGAGTCTCATATCTTGGAGCTCAACTTTGGAACCAAATTTTCCAAATCTAATAAATTAAAAAAAAAGTAATATAATCAAGGTCTTGCTTGATTTTCCAATATCTTATGAGTCTATGGCATTCTTGAATTCCTTCCTTAGTCATTAGGCACTGCCGACAAGTTTTTATTTTCTCAATTAACCATCTCGTAAGGTTTAATTCAATGCATAGTAGCAATATATTATGTAATTAACATGAAAAGATAAAATAATAATGGATTTACCATTTCAATATATATGGTATTCATTCATTACCCATTAAAACCACAGAATCACACCATTGATTATAGAAAAAAAAAATTCCAAGCATAGATGAATATGTACACTTATCTTTAAACAAATGAAGTCCACTAAACTAGTTGTTGCAAAGTGATTCACTTCCAAAACCTATTAATTATCCATGGATTCCACCCCCAATCTAGAAAATGATACAACTAAGGTGAATGAAAATATTATGATGTTGTAATCCCACTCGGGGAAATTTGTCACTCTCATGGCATAACCAAACTGCTCACTACAAAGAACTACAATAACTCATCCCATAATCAATTAGCCATGGCACTCTCTTCCACTACCCTACAAAACACAAGGAAGATATTCCCTATCTCTACTCAACAATTCCTCTTGGATCTTCTTCCCATCCAATGCTCTTTAATGCAAGCAAAAAGAGTCCAAACTATTGATTTCATTCTAGGAATAATCTAGGAGAGAAACTCTTGGATCCAAAAATAATCAATGAGCAACAATAAACAAGTTTATATGTCCAATTATGTTTTATTCAACTATTATGTACATTCTAGCCATGGTTTTCCCTCAAAGCCATCCCATTTCCTCTTTCATTTCTAGTATCAAATCCCCCAACTTATATATGCTCTTACTAGCCACAAGTCCATGGGATTCTCTTACCATTGTAGGAATAAAAACTAAGGTTTGACATCAGTTCCTTCATTAACAAAATGAGTGGGAAATACCCATAACTTGGGAGAGGAATTTTTAATGGAGAGACTAGAAGCATGATCCCTAATAATAATAATAATAATAATCCCCTCTCGGTTGGAAAGAAGAATATTTTTATTTCATGAAATATATTATCCTTCCAAGGATGAGACAACTATACTTGGACACACATAGAAGTAAAAGTTAAATGTTAGATCTTTTAATGAAGCATGGGTTGAAAGGTAGTACTCCCTAAAGGACAAGTGTCAAGATCAAGACAGACATTCACCCACTTTCCTCTTCCGCACTTATGGTATCACAGTCCCCTTGTTGCTTCCTCAAGTAACCATTTTGATGATTATATATTCCTATGTATTTCCTTTTATATGTGTTGGGTATGTGTTATATTCTTTGCATGTGTGTGTAGGCACGTCAGATTCGAAAACTGCTTCTGACGATCCCTTGTAGTAGTGCTCTGTTTGTGTCATGTGCACTAGGCACTTTCCTAGGGGGGTCCCAAGGAGGGGCAAGTATTCCCCCCTGGTTATGTGTAGCATTCGGGGCAACGCCCCAAAATGTTTTTGGGGTGGTTTTTGCTATTTTTAGCGGATTTTGCTATTTTTAGTGGTTTACTAAAAACAATCCCGGTTTTAGGGATTAGGGTTTTGGTATCTACGGAATACCTAAAAACATTGTATATATTGTATAGTGAATGGTGAAATTCGATATAATGAATATAAGAAAGGTTTTCTCAGTTGAGGGTTTCCAGTATAAATCTATGTGTACTATGCGAATGAGCCATTGATTAAATTCTGTTTTGCTTAAGAATCTATATGCATTGCTTTACTTCACAGGTTTAAAACTTACATGTGGTATCAGAGCCTGTTATTGGCTTTAGAGGGACGCCTTTGTTGTTGAGGTTTTGGATCGGTTTTGATAGATCAAGTTTATCTTGGGTCTGTGATAAACCTGGGTTTAGTGGGAGACTTTGTAGTGGTGATTTGAGTGCAGAAAGAAGAATGGCGAGTTCTTCTAGAATCGAGATAGAGAAGTTCAACGGTAAAAACTTTGAGCTATGGAAGTTGAATATGGAGGACCTTCTTGTAGACAAAGAACAATGGATCCTTGTGGATCCTGGTAGACAACCAACTGGTACGTAGTCTACTGGCACATAGACGACTGGTATACAACCTATTAGTGCACAAACTACTAGTACACCACCTACTGGTATGTCGAAGGAAGATTGGGAGAAGTTGGACAAGAGATCAAGGAGTACTATTCGAATCTTCCTGGAAAATTCAGTGTTTTTGAATGTCTCAGGAGAATCTACAGNGGAAGTAAACGGTCAAGGTTCCTATTCCTATAGGTGTAAATTTATCTGCAGATCAGTGTCCCAAGACACAGGAAGAAGAAGAGGACATGTCCCATGTTCCATATGCCAGTGCAATTGGTAGTTTGATGTATGCAATGGTCTATACTAGACCATACATTGCACATGCAGTGGGATTTTTGAGTAGGTATAAGTCAAAACCAGGGAAGGAGCATTGGACATCAGTAAAGAGGGTCTTCAGGTATTTGCGTGGCACTACAATTTATGGATTGTGCTACCAAGGAAGACCAGGATTGAACAGAGTGGTGGACATACATGGCTTTGTTGATACAAATTGGGCTGGAGATATGGATCGTAGAAGCTCTATAAGTGGGTATGTGTTTAACCTATTTGGAGGAGAAATTAGTTGGATGAGCAAAAGACAGGCTATAGTGGCACTCTCAACTACAGAAGTTGAATACATGGCAACCACTCATGCAAGCAAGGAAGCAGTATGGTTACGAAGATTGTGTTTAGGTATTGGGTTGGTACAACAAGCAATGAGATTAGATTGTGATAGTCAAAGTGCAATCTTCCTGGAAAAGAACCCAACTTATCATTCGAAGACAAAGCATATTGATGTTCAGTATCACTTTGTGAGAGACATGGTTGAGGAAAAGAAAGTGTTGATGGAAAAGGTTGACACTTTGAAGAATGTTGCAGATTCATTGACAAAGTATGTAAGAACAAAAAAGTTATCCTAGTGTAGAGTAACAATGGGCATTGCTGCCTTGGATTGTTGACTATATAATATTGGGACCCCTGGATGCAAATAAAACAACAAGTGGGAGAATGTTGGGTATGTGTTATATTCTTTGCATGTGTGTGTGTGGGCGCGTCAGATTCGACAACTACGTCTGACGATCCCTTGTAGTAGTTCTCCATTTGTGTCGTGTGCATCGGGCACTTTCCTAGGGGGCTCCCAAGGGGGGGCAGGTATGCCCCCCCTGGTTACGCGCAGCGTTCAGGGCAACACCCCAAAATTTGTTTTTGGGCGTTTTTTTCTATTTTTAGCGGTTTACTAAAAATAATCCCAGTTTTAGGGATTAGGGTTTTGGTATCTACGAAATACCTAAAAACATTGTATATATTGTATAGTGAATGGTGAAATTCGATAAAATGAATATAAGAAAGGTTTTCTCGGTTGAGGGTTTCTGGTATAAATCTCTGTGTATTATGTGAATGAGCCATTGATTAAATTATGTTTTTCTTAAGAGTCTATATGCATTGCTTTACTTCATAGATTTAAAACTTACAATATGTGCCTTTGCATAACATACATCCACCATGGAAAATATAACAACCACACCATAACCATAGACCATTACAAGGACTCACATTCATTAGTTGGTTCTTGGCCTTGGGCTCTGCACTAGAAATATTTACAATGCATTTCACATTTTTACAACACAAAGTCATTGTAACTTGGCCCACATTGTTATGATCCACCGCTTTAAAAATGATACAAAATCAATGAATTACAATCCACTTCGAGGGGGAGGTCTCCTTTTACAATATATCCACTTCAGAATACAATATGAGTATAAATAAGATGATCCTAATACTTGATCTCCTTGATATATATATATATATATAGATAGATAGATAGATAGATAGATAGATAGATAGATAGATAGGAGACAAAGGGTTATAATTATGAAGAAAGGGTGCAATGAAGGGTTCTAGTCAACCTACTAGAAATGTAATAATTCAATATATGGGGCTTACTAATGGGTTTTATACATAACATGGGGATTTGTCTAGGGATTAAAATGCCCCTCCCCTTAAAACAAGTTTTTTTCTCAACACTTGAATAAACATGAATCCTTCTGCACGAAGAACTCATCTTACCATGTCACCTCTTCCACTAGTAGGTTCTTCCATTTGACGAGGTACTCTATAATTGATCGATTTATCAACTACTTAATTTTGTTTCAATGATTGTTTTTGGCTCTAGTATGATTTTCCCTTCTTAATTGATATCTGGTAAAATATTTTGGATTGGTATCTTGTTTCCAATGACGTTCTTTAAGCAAGAAACATGGAAGGCTATATGTACACGTGAAGATGGAGGCAACTCCAATTTGTAGGTCATACGTCCAATATTTTGCAAAACCTTATAGGGGCCATAATATTTGGGTGCTAATTTATTGTCCTTTTTTTCTTGAGGGACATGTTTTTGTATGGTTGTATCCTCATAAATACCCAATCCCCCACTTCAAATTCCCTTTCACTGGGATGCTGATCTACTTGTTGTTTCATCCTATTTTGTGCCATAATCAAGTTGTCCTTCAATAGTTTGAGGACCTCTTATTGGTTCCCTATGTGGTCCTCCACTGCTTGAACCTTTGTATTTCTTTGCAAGGGTGATGTGATGGCTGGAGGATCATATCCATAAAGTACCAAAAATGGGGACATTTTTGAAGAAGTATGAAAGGATGAGGTGTACCACCATTCTGCCAAGGGAAACCACTTGATCCATTATGTCTTTTTATCATATGCAAGGAAACAAAAATATACATCTAGACATTTATTCACAATCTCAATTTTCCCATCGGATTAAGGGTGGTAAGATGAGCTATGAGCCAATTGAGTACCCAAAAAAGAAACTAATTCAGTCCAAAAATTTCTCGTGAAAATTGGGTCTCTGTCACTTACAATAATCTTGTGGACTCCATGTATTTTTTGAATTGTTTCCATGAATGTTGCAACTATTGTACTTTCTTTAAAAGTATGAGAAAGAGAGAAAAAATGGGCATACTTTGTTAGTCAATCCACTACTACCATGATGACAGTCTTTCCTTTGGATTTGGGTAAACTTGTAATAAAATCCATTGAAAATTCTTCCCAACGTTGGCTTGGTATAACTAATGGTTGTAGAAGACCTGGAGTCTTGAGTGTCTCTCCCTTATTTTGTTGGAAGACCAAACATTTAGACACAAAATTTTGAACATAATTTTTAAGACCTTCCCAGAAAAAATCCTTCTTGATCATGTGGTATGTTTTCAAGAATCCTGAATGCCCCCCTATAGGAGAAGTGTGCAATTCCAGAAGGACCTTCTGTTTGAGTTGGGAA
>SNQJ01S0022787.1:17944-29926 GCA_010110895.2 Picea sitchensis
TGAATTGGGATCTTCATGTAGTTGCTTAATGATCTTGCATACCTCTTGATCTTGCTTCCATTCTATCCTTGCTTATTCCACCCAATCAAATTGTGAAATAGAAATAACACATAGTGAACCTTTTGTTACTTCTTCTTTCCTGGAAATGGAATCAACCACAACATTTAGTTTTCTGTTTTTGTAAATAATTTCAAAGTCGTAACCCAAAATATTTGTAATCCATTTCTTTTTATCTTCTAAATATAATTGTTGCTCCAAGACGTACTTCAAACTATCATGATTTTAGAAGTTAATCAGAACTAATGAGATTTTTAAACTCGGATGGACGAAAAAATGTCGCGCGAGCTCTGCTATCTGGATTAGGGTTTCAGATTCTAAGCTGAACTGCTACACTCCCAGCCCCGCTGGGGCCATGATTCAAAAATAAGGGAGGCGAAATGGTGCCTCCTATAGTCAAGCTACTACGAATGGAAGCATCGACGAGGGGTTTAAGCGGCCGCCCTTTGAGTCGTCACCGGACCTGCGAGCCACACTTATCACGGAAGGCACCTTCAAAGACCAAGAGATGGACATCGACCCGGAAAACCCAGTTGCCCCTGCTACAACGCCGACACCTTGGCTCCCTGGAAAATGCATTCCTCAAGCACCGCAAGCCCCGAAGTACACAGTCAACTCTCCGAGGATAGAGGAGAAAAAACAGTATATGAGAGACCATGCCCTAGTAGGGAAATTCATAGGGTTATGGCTGTCAGAAAGGGATCTAATCAAATGGATACAGTACTAGTGGAAACCAAAAGGGCACTATGAATTACAGCTGGGCTCAAAGGGATTTTTCACAATCATACTGCACAATCTCGAGGACCGCACTCGCATATTTGATGGGGGACCATATTTTTTTAACTCAGCCGGACTCTTCTTAAGATTCTGGATCGAGAAGTTCAGCCCTGAAAAAGAAGATTTCGCCCATGCTCCAGTATGGATCCGCCTGTACTCTCTCCCCCAAGAGTTTTGGCTGGAAGAGGTCTTGGCCGGTATAGGAAACACTATTGGAATATATGTAAAGTCTTCAGAAGCTACCAAACAGAGGCTATACACCTCGTATGCGCGCATCTGTGTATACTTGAATATATAAAAACCACTGTCGGGAACCATCATCCTTGAGTACCAAGACAAAGATTGGATCCAAACCATTAACTACGAACACATTCCTTTTCGGTGCCAGAAATTCCATGAACATGGGCATCTGTTCAGAGAATGCCCCCTCAATGTGGCTCACAAATAAGGGAACCCAGAAGACGGAAAAGACAAGGAAGACTTCGTTCAACCAGGAGGGAAAAGAAGACAAGACGGGCGGAGGCAGCAAAATCAAGTAAGTAAAGATCCCTCTACTAGTAACAAATTTGCCATTTTACAGGATCAACCCGAGGACCCTTCAACCAAAATAACTCCCAGGGAGCTCCCAGCAGATAATCCCCCCCATTCTGAGGGACAGGAGGAATATCGACCATCACAAGGAAAGGAAGTCGATCATCCCCCACAAACCACAGTAGGGGATCCGCATGATCTCTTGGAAATCAACGATGGGGACGCCGATATGGATACCGAAGAGAAAGACCTGGCTGGGGTGGACCTGGAACACCTTGAACATGCCTACATACAAAAAAAATGTATACTATACCCCGAGACCAATTACGGAAAGTACATAAGGTTTTTATCAACTCCTCTGCCAGTTCCTCAGCACGATCCAGTAAGGGCTTAGGGATACAGGGCAGTCAATCAAAGAACCAGAGAAAAAACCAGAAAGACGACAAGAAAAGAGGCTGGAAGTCTACAAACAAACTCATACAGGAAATAGGACATTTTATGGTCAACTCAGGGCAAATCCACCTAATCTCAGACAATTTTCCTCCCCTCCCTACCCCCCCATCCTCATGAAGATTATCTCTTGGAATATTAGGGGCCTTAATGGTCGTAGCAAGCAAAAATTGCTACGGGATCTGATCTGTGCAGAGCAACCAGATATATTATTACTTCAGGAAACAAAATGCTCAACTGAAGACATTGATAAGCTTGTCCCCTACTGTTGGAAACAAGGGGAAGCAATGTCAATAGCTGCTACAGACACAGCTGGAGGAATGGCTATTATTTGGAACCTAGCCACAGTATTTCTAGAGAACTTTATTACCACTAAATGGTCTATTACAACGGACTACAGGCTTATAGGATCCAATAAACTTGGCCACCTAACCAGTGTATACGGCCCAACCAATCCAAGGGACAAACATGCCTTCCTCAGAAGCCTGGAATACCTCTCCAACCTGATTAGACACAATCGTTGGACCATAGGGGGAGATTACAACCTCATTCGAAACCTGGAAGAGAAAAAAGGGGGCTTATGGTGTCTGGATCAAGACAGTAACGACTTCAAAAACCTCATAGACAAACTTAACTTGATTGACCTGGAAGCTATCAATGGCACCTTCACCTGGACAAATAGAAGAACTGGATCACACCAAATTGCTTGCAAACTTGATCGCTTTTTAATCTCTGATTCCCTTATGCTGGAGGGAACAACCATGGAGGCAAGTATTTTAAATATTCATGGCTCGAACCACTGGCCCATTCAGCTGTGGATATAAGTCCCGATGTCACCAGGGAAAAAACCATTTTGGTTCTAGCAATTTTGGCTCAACCATCCCAACTTCCAAGCCAATCTCCAAGGCTGGTGGAGACAGGCAGAGGTCACACAAGGCTCCAAGATGTTCAGATTTCAGCAAAAGTTAAAAAACCTTAAACAACTCATTAAGACCTGGAATAAGCACACCTTTGGCAACATCTTCGATTCCCAAAGGCAATTGTTAGAGCAAATGGAAACGATACAAACCCAGATCCGGCTGCAAGGCTTAACGAACGAGTTGAAAGTCCAGGAAGCAACAGCTGCACAACAATTGGATGCTAGAAAAGCACAGGAAGAGATTCTATGGAAGCATAAATCATGAATCTAGTGGCTCAAGGAGGGGGATCACAACACTAAGTTCTTCCACAGATATGTCATGCAACGCCGCCATGCCAATAGAATCATGCACCTAAATTCCAATACTGGTGAGCACATTCTCTCCCATGAAGACATGGCAGCAACACTGACTGATTATTATAAGAACCTCCTCACGGATCCCTCTCCGAACATATCGGAAGCCATAGCCAAAATAACGCAACATGTGCCTGCCCTCATCACCAGAGATCAAAACTTGGCTCTACTTCGGCCCATCACAATAGAGGAGATGGATAAGGCACTGCAAGACACTCCAAAAGGCAAGGCACCTAGCCCGGACGGATTTACCAGCGATTTTTTCCACCACTGTTGGCCGATGATCAGAGTAGAGGTCTGGAAGATTATTGAGGACTCCCACGCCACTGGACAGATCCTTCAAGCTCTTAACACTACCTTCCTCACTCTCATACCCAAAGAGGGGAAGTCTCACCACCCCAAGCAGTTCAGACCCATTTCCCTTTGCAAGGTCATTTATAAACTTCTAACAAAGGTGATAGCCCGCAGACTCAAACCCATTCTGCCTACCATCATCTCCCCGGAACAATCTGGTTACATAGAGGGTAGACAAATCTTGGACATTGTTATTCTGGCTCATGAGGTGATTCACTCTCTGCAGAAAACTAAACTGCCAGGTATGCTCCTTAAATTAGATCTTTCTAAGGCCTTTGATAAGATAAGTTGGGACTACATGAAGGAATTGCTCCTCGCTTTTGGCTTTGACAAACTTTGGGTGACTTGGATCTTGAACCTCACCTCTACTAATTTCTTATCTATCCTTGTTAATGGCATCCCCTCTCGTCCCTTCACCCCTTCACGAGTAATTAGACAGGGAGACCCCCTCTCCCCCTTCCTTTTCATTATCATGGAAGAAGGTATCAGTCGAAGTGTTCAAGCGACAGTTTCCAATGAAACTCTGGCAGGCCTACCACTGCATGGCATCTCACCTCCTATTTCACATAGTCAATTTGTGGATGACACACTCTTGATGGGCACCCCAATGGTCAGGGAAGCAAACTCCATTCCCCAAATCCTCCAGAAATTCTCTAAAGCCTCAGGTCTAGACTGCAACAAAGACAAATCCCTTATATTCTTCTTTAATACGCCCCCTCCTGTCCAGTGCCATATCTCTGATCTCTTAGGTTTCCAAAGAATCTCCCTTCCATCCAAATACATGGGCATCCCTTTGATCGACAATGCCCTTCGGAACTCCTCTTGGGAGCATTTGATCTCTTCTTTTACCAAGAATCTCTCCTCTTGGACAATTAGAGTTCTCAACTTTCCAAGCCGACTCACTCTCCTCCGTGCTGTTCTACAAGCCCTTCCCACCTATCTCTTCTCGGTGCTGGCGACCCCTAACTTTGTGCTGTCAACTATCAAAAGCCTGCAGAGGAACTTCCTATGGCAAGGTCTCAACACAGGGAAGAAAATAACGCTTGTCAGCTGGGACAAACTTTGCCAACCCAAAGAGCAAGGAGGACTTGGCCTACGAGATCCTGCCCTCATGAACAAAGTCCTCAGCACCAAAATCTGGTGGAGATGGCTCAAGAAACCTAAGGACCTCTGGGCACGCTTATGGAGGAAGAAATATGCACCCGAGGTAGCAGAAAAAAACCTCATACGCTGGAATGGTGACACACCTGGGTCTTTAATATGGGCAGTAACTAAGCATAATAGACACCTCATCACCCAACACGCCTTCTGGGAAATTAGGAACGGGAAAAAAGCCTTATTTTGGAAAGATTCCTGGCAACAATGGCCCACTCTAGACCAGGAGGATTGGGCAGAGCACATCAATGCTCCAACCATGTAGGCGGGCCTGACAACAGTGGCGGATTACTGGAGGGATGACCCACAAGATAACACTTGGCGGCATTGGCATCTTGACAGGAAAAGCATGAACCTAGATGACCACGTGGATATGGGCCCCTATCAGACCGAAATGCTCAAACGAAAAATCCCCAAGCTCAAGGGAGAGGATATCCTCCGATGGGGATACAGGCCGAGAGGCACCTATATCATAAGAGAAGCTTACCACATCAAGATCCAACCGAACCTGGAACCTACACAGACTGTTTGGCGAAAGATATGGAACCTTAGACATTGGCCCAAAATCACTCTCTTCCTCTGGCTTGTGGTCCATTCTAACATTCTCACCTGGGACAATCTCTCTAAAAGAGGCTTCATGGGACCTTGAATGTGCATACTCTGTGGGGAGATAGCTGAAACCATGAATCACCTCCTCACTTCTTGCCCGTACACGGCACAAATCTGGGACCAAAATGCGCTTGTCATGGGCACCTCGGACTGTGTCCAAGACAACATCGTCAACACCGTTACTAATTGGAGGGACCAAGTGTTTCACTCTCCCCTCCTAAATCGTATCTGGTAACTGATTCCTGGCTTCATCCTCTGGTAGGTTTGGAAGGAAAGAAACAGAAGACTCTTCAGGAACGCCTTCCTCCCTTGGCAACATTGCTGGTCTCGCTGCCGCCTCAACATTCTGGAAACTCTCAAACTCCACCCCTGGACAGAAACAAACCTAACCAACAATCCTTCAGAAATTCTGATCCTGAAACATTGGCTGCCTATCNCATGGGCTAAAGACCATAGCATTATTACTGCACGCCAATCAGGTAGTCATACCTACTCATGTCAGAAGGAGAGAGAATCAGGTGGCGGACGACTTGGCTAATATAGGGGTGAACTGGGATGGACCGGAAATCCTCTGTAACACTTCTCTCACTTTGGATCACCCTATCCTCCATCAATGCATACGCAAAGCGGTGGAAGTGGATAAACACCTGGATGGGGTGATGGGGCCAGTCACCTGGCGAACAGAGGAGACGTGGGGAAGCCAGCAAGGCACTGAGCCATGTGCCCGGCTCATGCCTACTGCTGCTGACGCCCCCATGCATTAAATTGGAATTACGTCGATGGGAGGGGCATTTACTCGAGCTCCCTCGACCTCCTTTTCAAAGAGTGCAATGACGCGATTTGTTTGTTTTCTCACCCTGCAGCTCGGGTCTAGTTCTGATGGTCCGCTCATGGTTCTTTCACCACCTCGGTCGTTCCTTTTCCTCAACCTTGGTCCAGCAAACCACTCCCAGCCACTAGGCCTTACCATGCCGCGCCAGCGAGTTCGACCACGTAGGGGTTCTCCCTGGCATCCTCGGCGGCCTCACGCTTCAACTTCACCTCCTGGTTCACCTCCAACGTCCTCCTCGTCGTTCTGACCACCTGAGTCAACCACCCACACTCCCCCCACCGCACCCATTCCGACCTTCGATTGCCTGACCATCATTGACACCAGCCCGAACGCTTCTTGGCGCCACCTCCTAGCTCCCTCTACCTCTAGGTACTCCTCTCCTCCTCCTGCATCGGGTTTTTCCTCCGCGAATTCACCCATTGGGATTCCTGCCCATGGTCGACCAGGCCGCAACAAGAAACCGTTGTTCTCCAACCTAGAAGAGAACTTGCTGTCACGAGAAAACCTCACCATCTTGTATGACTTGGTCTTCGAACTCCATCAAGGAGTGGAGGACCTTCAGTTTCGAGTACAACAGATGGATGGGAGGCTATCAATCCTCCTCCATCTTATCTCCATTTACCACGAAGCCCCTCCCACAGCGTTAGACGAAGCACCTTCCACTGCAAGCGATCACGAGAGTTGCAGGCAGCAGGGCGTCGCAGAGGAAAACGAGGAGTCGGGTCGACAGGAGTTCAAGCAAGCACTCATGGCCACATACAGGCAGGAGAAAACACTGTCGGGAAATGCTGAGGCTGCTAAGAGAATGGTTTAGTAGGAGGCCAAGGAGACGGTAGTCATCAGTTTGCAAGTGTACACCCCGACGACAGGTGCTGAGACGGCTGCTAACGAGGACGCGCGCACTGGAGGGAATGACATGCAGTGGGCAACCAACGGGACACCTGTCGTAGAGGAGCCATGTCCAGGCCTTCTACCAGAGTATGTGCCAGATTATACACCACTTGTCTGACCCATATAGGGGGTTGTTTCTTTTTATTAGATCTTACTCTAGTGACCTCTTTGGTAGCTAATTTGTCTGTTTATTTTAAGACTGATAGGAACTATGGTGCTAGAATTGCCCAGTTGGCTGAACTGGTTTCTCCTTCTAGAGAAGTTCAGTAATTGCAACCGGTTGACTTTCAGTTTTTGTACTCTTGGTTTGGTTCTTGGAAGGCCTCTATATATAAAATTACTTACTTACAAAAAAAAAAAACTATCATGATTTTTTTTTACTTGAAGTGTCTTCCATATTAGGCAGGGGCACCATTTTTAAATTGCATGTAGTATGGCCAACATTTATTTTTCATAAATGGGTTTGACTAAATCTTTTCCTTTAAGTTGGTTTATTTCAAAGGAAAGGGTCCTTCCTTATTGCATTAAACTTTCACCAATTCCATGTCCTAAGGCATCACACTCCACAATAATTGTTCTTTTAAAGTCAGGTGTGGCCAAGATAGGAGTTGTACACATAACCTCCTTAAGTTTTTCAAAAGCTTTGGTTTCTTCTTCAGTCAAAGAAAATGATCCCTTCTTTAATAATGTTGTTAGAGGTGCTTCTATTTGACCATAGTTCTTGACAAACTTGCAGTAAGAGCCTATCAATCCTAAGAATACTCTAAGTTTCTCTTCCAATAGTTGTAATACTCTGTCAACATGGTGTACATGATCTTCCCAAGGTTTGTGGTAGATTAGTGTGTCATAAAAAAATACTAACACAAATTTTCTAAGGAAGGGCTTAAAAATAGAATTCATCAAGCTTTGAAATTTTGAAGGTGCATTATTAAGTCCAAGTGGTATAACCAAAAACTCATAATGACCTTCATGTGTTCTAAAAGATATTTTAGGAATGTCTTCTTGCCTCATTCTGATTTGATGATATCCTGAACGAAGATCCAACTTAGTAAAGAATTTTTCTCCATGTAATTCATCTAATAATTCATCAATGATAGGGATAGGAAACTTGTCTTTGATGGTCATTTTTTTGAGTTGTCTGTAATCTGGACACATATGCCATGAACCATCCTTTTTTGTAACCAACACCACTCGTGAAGAGAAAGAACTTTAGCTATGTTGAATGATGTCAACCTCTAACATTTCTTGGATCATGCACTCGATATCACTCTTTTTTGCATATGGATACCTGTAAGGACTAATGTTAGGTGGTATACTTCCTGGTTTCAAATGAATAGCATGGTCATGATCTCGAGCAGGTGGAATACCCTTAGGCATTTCACCAAATGCTTTGGAATGATTCTTCATAATTATTTGGAGATGTGATAGGGCAGGGGCTATAGTCATTTGAACATCAAGTGAGCACAATTGTGAAATTAGACCTTAGTGTCCCTTTTTGAGTAATTTTTACATACTATTAGAGATTATCACTTTATATGGTTTCCCTTGGATACCTCTAAGCTCAATTTCCTTTCCATTTGAGGCAAATATCATGAAAATATCTTGAAAATCAAAGGCCATTATTCCCAGTGATTGAAACCATTGGACCCCTAATAGAACATCAACACCCCCCATTTGGATGGAAATCATGGGGCTATCCAGAAAAAATCCCCCATGTTGATTTTAATACTATGGAATTTCCCTAAAAAAATTATGGTATCTCCATATGAAATCATTACTTGAAACTATGGTGTGGGATATACAAAGCAATTGAGATCTTTTGATAATTTGTAATTGATGAAATTATGGGTACTACCAAAATCAATCAGTATGGTTACCTTTTTCTTTTTGATGGAGTAATGATGTTGGCCAATGCATGACAAGATATTGTTGGAATAGTCTCTTTTAGATATGAATCTTGTGGCAGTTCCAATTCCTTATATTCTTCCTCTTCACGATCTATGTATAATAATTTCTTCTCATTTATGCCCCTTACTGTACTTGTTGTCACAATTGAAACATAATCATTTTTCTCTTCTTTCATCCATTTGTCGAGGTGTCAACCTTGTTGGTTTAGGTACGTTATCTTATTCATCTTCACAGTCTATGTAGAATAATTTCTTCTCACTGCATTTATTCCCTTTACTGTGCTTGTTGTCACAATTGAAACATAGACCTTTTTCTCTTCTTTCATCCATTTGTCGAGGTGTCAACCTTGTTGGTTGAGGTACAGTTGTCTCACAACCCCTAAAACAATCTTTGCTTCCAATGCTAGACTTGTGTGTAGTCTTATGAACATGACGAGCATTTTGCATAGCTTCCATAATATTTGTAGGATGTATTAAGAAAATATCATATTTAATGTCTTCTTTTAATCCACCCATGTAATCTTCCAACAAGTTCACCCAAGTAAAGACCTTTGTAGCATCAAACTTATTTAATTCAATTTTGAGAAAGTTGAATTTAGGACCCCCACCATAATGAACTCCACTATTAGAGTTAGATTCACTAGTTTACATGGCTTATTATTGGTAGTCTTTTAAACATGAATACTACATTTATTTTCATGAGTCCCTTGCATTTTTATATCTCCTTTAGGGAATCTCTCATCTAGAGATTGAAAGATCAAAGAAGACATGCAATTGTGTATTTCTTCTTTAATTTCATTCTTATTTTCTTCCATATTATTTTCCATATCATCCATATTCCTTTCCATTTCTTGAATTTTTCTTTGTGATTTTAGCCAATTATTAGACTTGTCACTAAAATCCTTAAGTTGTTCCTCCAATTTGGATAGCATGTTATGTATGTCCTCATTTTCTTCTTGAGTCATAGACAATACTTTTGAAGTTTTAATTGGTGTTGACATATTTTTGGGATCCATATGGAATAATAATATTAATACTCCTATATTCTGTCTTTATCACAAATTTTGAATTACCAGAAACATATCTTCTAATAAAAAGTTATGCCAATTTTAAGTTGCGTACCTTTCAAACCCTTAATTTGGAGTATGTCCTCTTGGTCGACCTTCCTTCTGATGTATTTATGAAATTTCTACCCTTATGAGTCTGAAATTTCATACTATAGTACTCTGATATGTCCTCTCTACAATTCCACATGCATGACCAAAATTGGATGTGCCAAGAAAAAGTTAGGGTAACTTCCCCACACCTTGCTTATTTTTGGCCTTTCCAGAAGAGAAAACTTGTACGACGTACCCTATGCACAATATTTGATATCGGATTCTAAAACTTATTCCAAAAATACAAAAGATTGTTCCTTTTCCAATGCAACTAGTCTCATTGAATTTGGAGACCCTATGAATAAGATATGACAATTTTACCCAGAAGACATGTTTGAGACTAGTTAATAGGACTAGTCAGATACCATATATTTTGCATGGTGTATCTCTGAATGTATGATGACCCATAAGCTAAAATTGTTACCACTAATAACTTGATATGTCCTATAAGTAACCTTCAAGTTTCAATGTCTGAATCATCCCAGAAAAATAGTTATAGAGAAAATTCTAAGATGACTTTCTTGGAGAAGAAAAACCTTGGGATCAATGAGCTTTGATACCAAATGTTATGATCCAATGCCTTAAAAATGATACAAAATCAATGAATTACAATCCACTTCGAGGGGGAAGCCTCCTTTTTGTTGATACTGAGAGGGGGGTGAATCAGTATCAAGTACAATTTAAAACCTTTTTCAACATATACTTAAACCATTCAACTATATCCAATGAGCAATGAACAATAGTATAAGAGTTACACAAATACACCACAGTGCACCATGCACAATATATGAGAAATAATCAATAGTTATTGTTCAAGGGAAGTAATGACTTCCAAAGGTATCTACAAATTCCAAATGTAAAGGGAGGGATAAACCTCCAAGAGGAAGATACAATCCTCCAATATCAAGAGAGATTTGAACTCTCCATCCTTTCCCCTTCCTTCCACCCAAGAATATATGAGAGATAATAAAACTTTACATTAAATCATGACCATCAACCAACCATCACATAGAACCTCATAATGCTTCCTGAGGCTTCTTCAATTTATGCAATTCATCAATTCTTGGAATACTATGATCCTTTAGATAATATTACTCAATGTATTCTCTGACACTTCTCCAATTTTCACTCCTTGAATCCTCCCCGAAATGAATTTATAGAAAGAATGGTAGACTTTATTCAATTCTAGTTTATTCATAAGACCCAACTTGTACAACATGCCCCATGCTCAATATTTAACATCCGATTCTGAAACTCACACACAAGAAAATAAAGTCCATACTCTTTCCAATGGAAGTGGTCCCACTTCATTTGGATTCTGTATGAATAATTTATGACTATTTTACCCGGAACACATGTTTATTGACTAGCTTCAGGACTGGTCACAAATCCTATCTTCCACAGAGTGTATCTCCATAATTATAGCGAATCAAGAGCTGAAATTTTTACCAGAGGTACCTTGATATGTATTCTCAATACCTTAGTGATTTCACCATATGAATCGTTCTAGAAAAAAAGTTATAGAAAAAATGGTAAGATGACCTAAAAATAACATACCTTAGAATACATCACTAAAAGACTTCATCCTCCCTTGAAATCCGGCCTTCTTTACTTCTTATTTCCTCTGAAATTCAACTTGTATCAAATGAATGTATAATGATGTTTATTTATACCATTTATGTCACTTCATTTTAATATTAGGGCCGACTTGACACTTTCTTATTTTGTAATTATTTTCTTTAATTATCTTAAGGGCCTACATGTACTTCCTTCTTCAATTCACTTTGTCATCTTCAAAAATTCATTTCTCCTCAACCATGAGGATCCACATGATGTGTCACATACCACCGGAAACAACATGATGTATACTATCCATTCATTGGTGTTGTATATGCATGTGCATTTTCCTTCATGTCCAAATACCTTTATCAATCTTGCGGTCCAAAACCCATGACTAGGGTTGACATCAATGACAACAACCAATCTTCC
>SNQJ01S0022787.1:47011-58356 GCA_010110895.2 Picea sitchensis
TTTTAACGACTGTGGTTGAGTTATTAATTACATGTGTTCATTAACCATTTGAGAAGTTGAATGAAAGAGGATGAATTTAATGAGGAAACATAGCAGCCAAAAGACAATATACAGATCTAAACTAAAGCAATAAGAACAACAAACCATAACAAGAGAAGTGAGAACGGAGTTCAACACAAAATTGCCTATGTCTCCGGGCCTTTGTCTCAGTGGGGGAGGATTCTTTATTTATTATTCAATGCTTGAAAAGTACAGAAAATGGATCTCATACTAGTCTCACTGTGTTTTTCTCGACCTCTGAAATCCAACACAACTGACGACACTGAAAAATACTGAGTGTAGCTCCCAAAAATGGCCCACAAGTGTTTGCTCCTCAACAGCTTCCTTGCATAAAAATGGCTTTGGCTTGGCTTTGCTTCAGCATAAATCTGATCTGAATGTCTTTTCATGGCCTCAAACATGCATGGTTTTTATATATATGAATTTGGTTATCCATCCCCAACTTCCTCCCAAAATCTGGGCTCAAATCCCCCTTCAAATGGCCCAAAATCCCCAAAACAAATCCATTTTCTGGGCTAAATATCAATTAGAAATCCCCAAAAATCATTAATATATGGTTTAAAAACCACTTTCTATTTAATTATTGGGCTTATCCCTCTTGAATGGCGCGCACTCCCTCTCTGTGGTCATATGACTTCATAAAACCATGGGTTGGGGCTATGCCCCGCCCCCCTTCCACCCACATAACAATAGATTCACATTTAAATATTACTAAACTTGTTTCATTTAAGAAGCAACATGGTGGTGCATTGGTAAAAGGGCTCTTTGTTAAGGTGCTTGGGTTTAATGGTGGTCGTGGGTTCAAAACCCATGGACCTCCAAAACATGTTTTGGAACTTGCCACACAACTGCTGACTGGGTGCCACGTAGCCTGCCCATGCTTGGGCCACGTGGCATCGCCTCATTTGCCCAAAAATTGACAAGTGTCACATGCCACGTGTCCAAATATGATTTGATTTGTCATCTGCCCAGTCACCCTACTGCCTGTGCTGCCATATATGTCACTTCTGCCACTGCCACGTGTCACCTCTAGAGAGTGCCACGTCACCTTTTGACCGTTAACTTTTTTTTTGACTTTTTAGCGGTTTGGAAAAATTTTCAGAGTGCGATAACTCTCGCATACAACACCCGTTTGATAAAGTGAATATATGTATGAAATCATCGCGACAAGCGGGTTGCAATGAAATTGGTTCCGTCTGATTCTGAGAACTTTCATTTTTGAGCCTTTTTGAGCCCTGTCACGCTCCTAGATCCGATTCTGGATCACTCGGCCAATTAATAAAACCAATGGTCAAGCAATTATGTGGTCAGAGTATGTATGGTTGTAAATTGTGTTTTACACATCTTAACTCACACTAAAATAAAGAAAATATATAACACTACAATTACACAAGCAATTACCACAATAGACATCAGAATATTTACCCTAGAATCCTGAATGGGAAAATCAACATTTGATGGTTTATATTCATGCTCAATAATTGTTACGAATGTAATCTATAAACTCTCAATCAAATATTACATGTATTATTCTGGTATTATTTTGCAGATTGATTTGGCTCAAAGATAGTCTTTATTCACCATGGACAGGCTTGAACTTCCTGTCATCCTTCGATCTTTGCATAGACTTGTTTTAATACTAAGTATTCTTCTTCCAAAACTTCATTTTTCCATATCTCTTTAGTTTTTTTTTTGCATCAAGTAAGAATTATTTATTATAATGTTTCCTTGGAATTCCAACCACCAAGTTATTTGTTTCATTTTCTTGTGGCCTATGGCCTTTACACCATTGACTTCCAACTTTTCCAATATTTGTTTTTACAAATTTTGGAGGGTTATTTCATATCAAAATCTATTATCAAGGTGACCTAGTAAAATTTATATTACAAAATTTCTTTAAAATTACCACCTTAGTTGAATTACCGAAGAGAGATGGCCATATCTTGGGCAAGTAGAAGTTAATTCACACAAAACAAAAGGTGTTCCTAGCTTGAAATAATGCTCCAAATGTGACCGAGTAGTTCTCTTAGCCTAGAAATGCATATAACCTTCAAACAACATAAGCCCTTTTTTGCATGCAATGATACAAGATCAACATCTCAATCAACAATGAGAGTAAATCTGCATAGGATCTTTGATACCATGTTCAAAAGACAGGATACATCCACATAGGTTGAATACCTTAAGACAAATGCTCACACACATTGATTCGAGTTTAATACAGTAGTATTTTACATGGTTAAACACTCAAAGACAGAAACAATCCATGGGGCTAGCTAACACAACCAATTGAGGCAATTAATTAATGAAAAAATAATAGATTACATTAACATTTCCCATAATTTATCATTAACAAATTAATATCCATGCTCTCTAAATAGAGACCACGGATCAATTGAGTGTAAGTCACATATCAAGTGTCATTAAGATTGAGGATGTTTAAACCATTGGATCACTCATGTGTAGGACATGATCGTGACCACCGGATTAGTAAAGTACAAAGGAAGACTAAATAAACATACTAAAAAAACATTTTAACTTAATATTACATCAAACTTTAATGAACTCTTAATGTTGAATCATCCTAAGATACCACATCAACACCACCCATTGGAATTGTGATCATTAGGGTTTCCAAGAAATAATTCCCCATAGTGAGCTTAATACTGTGGCACTTTCTTGAATAGTTTATGGTACCTACATATATAATCATTATTTGAAAAAATGGTGTTGGATATACAAATAAAGTGATAAGTTTTCATAATTTGTGGATAATGAAATTGTGGGTACTACCACATTCAATAAACACTATTACATTTTGGTTTTTGATATAGAACTCTACCTGGAGATTTTGGGGATTTCTATTTCATACCAAATCATGGCAAAATAGAGTGAGAATAGTCTTGTGACTTCTCTAGTTCTAGATCTTGAGAAGGTTCCAACTCTTTTTCTTCTTCCTCTTTTCCATATAAGTAAAAATATTTATTCTCACCACATATTCTCCTTAGTTTACTTTTTTTCAAAATTGAAACATAATCACTTTGATATTTTTTTATCCATTTATTGAGGTCTCATCCTTATAGGTTGAGTGAGGTTGGGAGTGGGAACGTTGTGATATATGTAGGTGTTAGTGTAAATGATTCTAGTAGCCACATTTTTACTTTAAACTCTCTTTGCTACACTAAAATCCTTATCCAAATATGTAGGCTCAAGAGACACACCTCATGTTGAAGTCTCTTCTTTAATCCACCATAAATAGAAATCTAACAAGTTATAATATGGAATATTATGCACTCTAAGACTAAACTTTTGAAATTGTTGAATGCACTCTATAACTAAACTTATTTTATTGAGATTTGTTAATTAACTAAAGAAATTATTTCTCATACTATCTCCATAATGTTATATAACTTCTTCCATAAACATGGACCAAGTGAAAATAGAGTTCATTTTATGGTCATAAATATATTAGTACCACTCAAATTAATTAGGTTATAAATAGAAAGATACGATCATTACCTTTTATAGAGTTGGCACTTGATGTAGATCAAAACGTTGTTCCATCTCGAATATATATATATATATATTCGAGATGGAACAACGTTTTGATCTACATCAAGTGCCAACTCTATAAAAGGTAATGATCGTATCTTTCTATTTAAAACCTAATTATTTTATATCAACTTATGTTCTTGAGGTGACCCACTAAAGTCCCTTAGTTATCAATAAATCCTCCTTACTATATTTCCAAGAGAAAATTGGTATTTGTAAGAAGGATCTCACTTGAACTAGCCATATTACAACATGGAAGTAAGATGAGTTAAAAAATAGAAACTAGCTTCTCCAATAGAGAGGTATTAAAAAAAATAAGAAGTTAAAAAAATAGCTTTAAGATGTAACTAGCAAGAACCAAAAGAGGTTCACAACCACAAAGGTTTTTACAATAGTAATAAGAGAAAATTATAACTTCAAGCACTATAATAAAATGAGGTTGTCTCTCTCTACATATTCAATGGGTAAATGAACCTTGCTCTAGTTTCAAATCATATAGAGGAACAAAGATCATTGAGAAGACCAATGTAAGGTAAGGATATGAACCCGATTAAGGGTTGGACCTGCAACCAAAAAAACCACCACAAACAAAAACTAAAGTGTCACGAAGACCAACAACTCTGCTAGATAAAGATTTCAAAAATCATTGATATTTCGGTGGCAAAGCAAAATGTAGCGAAATGAGTTCTAAACCACTATATTTGGTTCTAATTCATGCAAATCACTTGAAGCATATAATGAAGAGTATACACAGAGAAATTGTGGAAAAACTTTAAACTCTCTGAAAATGTTAATAAACCAAGAAACGAAGGCAGGAAAATCATTTAAATAAACTTTATAATAAAAAATTTAGTGCCTCGTTTGAATCATCAAAGATAAATGACCATATCTTAGGCAAACAAAACCTTATTTGCACAAAATGAAAGGTGTTCCTAGTTAAAATGATCTATACATGACATAGTAGTTCTCTTGAACCATAAATGCTTAGAAACTTTAGAAACCAAAAGTCCTCTATTGCATGCAATGACACATGATCAAGATCTTGATCAACAACAAGAGCAAATTGTCATAAGAGATTTGACACCATGTTCAGAAAATAGGGTAGATTCGCATAGGTTAAAAATCTTAAGACAAATTCTCACACACACATCAATGATTAGTACACTGGTATTTTATATGGATAAACACCCAAAGCGAGAAACAATCCACATCCCCATCTAGCATGAACTCTTGAGGCAATTAATTCATGCAAAAATAATATATTACATCAATAGTTCTCACAATTGATCATCAATAAATGGCCCTTCGTGATCTTTAAATAGAGATCATGGATCAATTGGGTTTTAATATGCACATCAAGGGTTGTTAATGAGGAGTTGTTTGAACTTTCAAATCACTCATGTGTAGGATATTATTGTGACCATTGGATTAGTAAAGTACAAAAGAAAACTAAAGAAAAATACTAAAAACACACTTTAACTTAATGTTACCTTAGACCAAGTTGACCTTAACTAAGTATTAATGGTAAAATATCATAACATACCACATTAGAACCACCCATTATATTGAGATCATTAGTTTTCCCAAGAAAGAATTCCCCACAGTGAGCTTAATACTATGGCACTTCCTGGAATAGTTTATGGTACCTACATATACAATCATTACTTGAAACTTCGTTGTTATATATACAAAGAAATTAAGTTTTTATAATTTGTAGTGAATGAAATTGTGGGTACTACCACATTCAATCATCACTATTATAGTTTTTATTGATATGAGCCTCTACCTTGAGAGTTTTAGGAGTTATATTTCATACTAAAGCATGAAAAAATATGGTAGGAATAGTCTCCTATAGTTCAATATCTTGAGAAGGTTCTAGCTCTTGTTCTTCTTCCTCTATTTATAAGTAAAATGGTTTCTTATTGCCACATGTATTCCCCTTACTATATTTGTTGTCATAATTGAAATATAGTCCCTTTTATATTTTTAATACATTTTAATGAGGCGTTAGCCTTATGGGTTGAGTGATTTTGGGAGTGGGAATAGTGTGATCTTTGTAGGTGTTAGTGGAATCCATTCTAGTAGCCATATTTTTACTTTAAACTCTCCTTACAACATTTAAATCCGTATCCAAAGATGTAGGCTTAAAGAGAAGCACCTCATGTTGAATTTTCTCCTTTAATCCACCCATAAATAGAAATCCAACAAGTTATAGTATGAAATATTATGCACTCTAAGACTAAACTTTTGAAATTCTTGAATGCACTCTATAACTAAACTTGTATGGTTGAGATTTGTTAATTAACTAAAGAAGGTGTTTCTCCTACTATCTCCATAATGTTTTATAACTTCTACATGAAAATGGATCAAGAGAAAATATAGTTCATTTTGTGGTCATAAAGTTATCAGCCCCACGTAAATTGATCATGTTCCAAATAGAAATATATAATCATTAGCTTCTGTAGAGTTGGCATTTAGTGTAGATTAAAAAATTGTTCCATCTCGAATATCCATGTCATGGGATCATTACCATAAAACATTCTCATATATATGTTGGGAATGAAGTAGTTCCTTGGTTATAAGCTAAAGTCAAGATGTGATGATCTTGGTGTGATGAATACCCCTATGATTGGGACTTGAAGCTCTTGTTATACTACTCTATTGATAAGTCTCCCTTTCACTCTTTGTGAGGAGGAAAACTTGTGTAGAAGAGATATACTGGTTTCCCAATTTCCTTCCTTGTGGTTTTCTCAATATCTTCAAAATCCTCCTTGCATTCCATGCGTATCATGAGTTTTTTTAGATTCCCCTTGAGGTTTTCAAGAGTCAATTGTTTAGTATCATGAAATTCTCTTTAGTATTTTTTGGTTATCATATTTTGTAGGTCAACCTTCTTCACCATTGTATTTTCCATGGTTGTGATTCTCCCTTTAAACTTAGAGAAGAAAATTTCAAATTCTTAATTTTCCTCTTGTGCCATGTATGTATCTTTGGAACCCTTGGTTGAAGTAATATTTGTCCATTAGGGTCTATCACCTTACTCGGATAATTAGGGATAAAAATGGTTACACAAATGTGATTCTAATGATCCAAACCTTTAAAACATAGTTACCAACTTAATGAGAACTGTGACCTCAAAATGAGAACTTTGGCCCAAAAAACCCATATTTTTGCATAAAAAAACATCAAAATCAACCCCCAAATCAAAAAGTGGTGCTAGCGGTAGCACCATTTTTTAAAACGAGGTCACAATTAAAACATTTTTCAAACATGGCCTTCAAAACTTAGACAATGGCTTAGAAAAAACCTTAAAATTAGCACTTGAAAACAAATAAGATGTTTTTGAATTTTTTTTTTCTTTTCAAAACATTAAATTTTGAGATCATTTGAAATCTTATTTTTATCACTTGGTACCATTAAAACCAAAACCTCAAAATCAACCATCAAATTGAAAAGTATTTCTACCGGTAGCACCCATTCTAAAATTGGAGTATGAAAATAATACATTTTTATAATGTGGTAAAAGAACTCATCATTACTGTAAACAAAATCATAATATCAACCCTTAAATGTTATTATCATGCAAAGCACAAGGTAATACATAATGCCATGAAAATATCACAATATACTTTAAAAATTCAACATCACTTTTAAATTATTTTTTACTTTTAATAATAAAAAAATAAATACAAGTTACATTGAATGAAACATAAATAATTTATTAAAACTATTGTTATATTGACCATATTAAAAACATATGAGCTAAGAAATTTTATTATATTTTCCATAATAAAAAAACATATCATTCACAAAACATAACAAAATATTCATAACTTCATGTAATATCATATGTAAGTTCAATGCTCTTTTTTAGTTACCATACAAACATCATATGGATCAAAAATTCGTAAAATGCTCCATACACTTATTCAAATTGACTCATGGTTTCTAAAATGCCATCAGAGTCTACATTGTCTTCAGATGAATATTTTGATGAAGATTTAGATGATCCATACTCTTCTCTATTGTCGATGAATGCACCATCTGAGTCTACATGCATGTCCAACATTTCAGATGTCAAATGCATTTTAGATCTACAACTAGGTTCAACAGAATCCCATATTGCATTTATTTCTTGCGGCAAAAACCTCTTGATAATCTTTGTTGTCTTTCAACAAAGAGTTCCTCTCTTTGTCAAATTGAAGTCATAAACAAGTATGTCAACATCATCTAATTTTAAGAGGTTAGTGAGATGACGAGTTGTATTTTGACCCTTTCTTTTTCTCTTTCTATTGACATGTTTCTCAACCACCATATCTGGCTTGTACACACCATTCAATGGGTGTGTACTTTTTGCATACCAATGCACTTCAATTGCAATAACATCATCATCTTGTTTCTCAATCTTTATAACCTTTCCTATCCAGAATGGATAACCATGTGGATCTTCAGTTGCTAAAACTACAATCATGCTACCCTCATTAATATCTTCAATGGATTCATTGAACCCCTCATTGAACCCCTATAAATATCTTCCATGGATTCATGTTGTGCATGTGACCTTCACGAACCAATATACATTTCTCTTTCCTCTACTTGTGTAAACTCAATAGCACCTTGAGATTCTTGAACTTTAACAATGTTTGTTTCTTCAGATTCGTTTGGTATATTTTGTGGCCAATGAAATGGAGTCCTCAACATTGTATCTTCATTTGTTGAGCTTGAAATTATGTCACTTTGACTATTGAAAAAAGACTCCCACCAAAAACAATTAGCAACATCAAAGTACTCATATGTATCCTTAATGGAATTTTTAATTTCTTCCAAGAATTAAAAATAATCTACATCTCTATTACGATTTCGTGCATTATGGATTTCAACAACTGATTGCAAAAATAATAACTTTGATGCAAAAATTGGACGATCTGGAATGAACTTCAAAAATGATAAACCTGATGAAGGCCCCCATTCTGTAGTAGTTGAATACTGCTTTCCCCATATAAGTGTTTTCCCATCAATGTTTTTGAAACAAAACTGATGTTGGAAGCTAATGTCATTAAGTCGCTCAATACATTTTTCTTCATGATGTGATCCCTGAATAAATCTTCGCATGTCAACATTTTCTTCTAATATATGAAAAACAGGCTCTGGAATGTATGCTTTCTTGATACATTCAATCAATRATGGTAGACTTCCAACATTTTTCCTCTTCAATGTTACTGAAAAACGACTGAACATTTGATCAATATGATCATGAGTGTGTCCAACAAGAAGGAAACCAACTTTCACCTTTTGAAAGATTCCCATTTCAACAAGCATGCTTATATATCCAAACACAATTTGATTTTTATTTTCACGACTATTGTTGTCCAACTGTATATAGAGAACTTGAGGAAGATTTCYAGACCAGTGAGTGAGCACATGATGAATTATGGTGATGGTCAAATTTGTATCATTATGAATATTTGGAGCTATGAAGTAAACTCCTGGACACATTTTTCCATTGAAAACCATACAACCAACCAAGTGAAACTAAATGAAATTCTCTTCCTGTAAATTTTTGGGTGTATGGACAAAATGTGGTAGAAGTGTTTTCTTCTGGTCCATGCCATCAATTATCATACCTAAATATTTGTTTTGAGCATCATAACACTTCTTCTAATGTTTGTACAATGTTTTTCTTTCACTTGATTGTTGATTCTGATGTTCTTGGGGTGCTTTGATTATAGAATTTGCACATGACATAAAATGGAAATATTGATCCTATGTTTTCATAGTTGATAACTATTCAATTAAAAAAAAAAATAGTAAATACATACCTCTTTTTGCCCCTTCAGATTTATCTCTTCCTGATTTAAGAGTAGCACATATACTACAAATCCCCATCCTTGACTTCATAGGAATACATACATTGTTGAATTGTTTCTTCCATATTCTTGTAAAATATGCATATGTAATAAAATTACCATTTCCTTTAACACCTTCAACATATCCTTTGTACAAGTTGTAGATTTCCCTCCTTGAAAAATTAACTGGAATATGTTTTATTTCTCTATCTGGCATACACTCTCCATGTTTGGAAACAAAATCACGCATCCATGACAATATAGTGTTCGTGAATGGCCCACTCTCTCATACATGATGTACCTTTGAATAAAATGATGGATCTTTTTCCAACCTTGTCTGGATTCTTGATAGACGAAGATTACCAATTGAGTGAATTTTTTTGAAAGCCTTTCTGCAAAGTAAAATATTCCCAATGTGATAATCATATCCTGTATTGGTGGATATCATGCACCCCATCAAATATGAATTTTGCATGCTCTTATTCATTGACAAATATGTATTCCTTTTATTCAAGGAATACATGTAGTCCATGTTTTTCAAACAATTCTTTTGACAACATTCACTTGAAATAAATTCACTTATGGAAATTGATTTAGTGAGAAATTCTTTCCTAGACCTTGTATAACTATAATGATTTGGATTGATATAAAAAGGTCTAATCTTGGTCCTAGACACAATGTTTCTTTGCAATGTCTCCATTATTTAATCATCCTCACTAGAAGGATTTTCCTTATCACCACAAGGAGTATCAAGCAAAACATTGTTAGGAGATTGAACTAGAGAATGTCAATCACCTTCATTTGTTGCAGCTGAATGTTTGAGAACATCATCATCAACATAATCATTTGGAGGAAAACAATCATCAACATTGTGTCCACTATTGACATACTCATCTTCATTTCTTTTAAAATCCCCACTTGAGTGAAAATTTTCACCATCTTGCTTAGTGCCTTGAAAACTTTCATCAGTATCTTGAAAATCATCACTTGGAGGAAAATCAACATCAACATTGTTTCTTTTTAATTTATCACTCGAGAAAGAGTGACCACCAATGGCGTAATCATGTTCGCTACTTTGAAAATCACCACTTGAAACATATTCTTCATCATACTCATTACTAGCTTCAAAATCCTTACTTGGAGGAAAATCTTCATTATCCTCATCGATACCTTCAAAATCCTCACTTTGAGGGAAATCATTAGAACCAACATTGCTTCTTTTAAATTTCTCATTCGAGAAAGATTGTCCATCATTGCCATAATCGTCATCATTACTTTTAAAATCCCCACTTGGGGAAAATTCTTCTTCATCCTCATTCATGCCTTGGAAATCCTCACTTAGAGGAAACTCTTCATCAGTACCTTCAAAATCCTCACTAGGAGGAAATTCATAATCACCAACATTGTTGTCTTTAAATTCCTCACTCGGGAAAAAGTGTCCACCATTGTCATAATCATCTTCACTACTTTTAAAATTTCCACTTGAGGGAATTTCTCCATCATTTTCATTGGTGCCTTGGAAATATTCATTGGTATGTTGAAACTCCTCACGTAGAGAAAAATTTTCATCCCAATCATTTAAATGTTGATAATAGTCTCCACTTTGACCTACATTTTGATTATTTTCATTACTATTAAATTTTTGACCAAATTTATCACCATCATATTCGTCCTCTTCATCATCGGTGCCTTCAAAGTCCTCTGAATTATGACTTTCATGAGGAACATGTTGAATAAAATTGCTTGCACCATGATAAAAATTATGACTAACTGTAAAATACACCTCATTTGCATTACAAACATTCCTATGGCATTTCCTAGTCCCAGCAAGAGAGGTATGCAAACAATTTGTTGATGTCTCATAAATAAAATCTTCTTTATCTGATG